>JAHDVE020001238.1:0-43661 GCA_022606495.2 Halesus radiatus
TTTTATATTGTGATTGATATAAACCTTTCCACATAAACTCAAATTTTGTGTACCGTAGTTGAATCACAGTAGCTGACCATCTGCTAACATAGTAATATCAACAACGAAACTGGAATGTCTTATTAATATATTTTAAAATTTAATTTTAACCTTGATTTCATATTATCTATATATATATATACATTGATTTATATATATATATATATATATATATATATAGAGATCCCCTCTCGTACTATGTTGATCAGACGCGACGGTACGCCAGGAATTTGTTGATCCGGAGGAATTTGTTGATCCACCCTAATTTGTTGATCCAATACCAAAGAAGGCATATAAACGTTGATCCAAAAGATCAACTTTCGTCACATAGATTTTGCTGTAAACCACGCCCATTTTTCCATCACATATACATTTTACACTTTTCCCTTTGTTGATCCGATTTGAATGAACCAATCAGGACGCTTTGTTTATCGAAGGCGTGCACGTGGTCCTTCACTGTGCTCATTTGTTGATACGATTTAAATCAGAGTGCTTTGCTTATCAACTGGTATATCTGGTTCTTAGCGAGTATGGGTACCGCCGCCCCGGAACGATTAGTTGGATAACACTACCTCGACGATTTTTTTGCAAATACCGCACAAGAGTCCCAACTGCTTCTAACTTGGGAGATTCAATTTCGGAGGCAGGTGTAGGCACCGCCACCCAGGAACCATTTAATGGATAACCAACACCTCTGCCATAAATCACATCAAGTGGTTCGCTATGTTTTGTGACTTAGCAGGGGTGCCCAGGTTCATCCGGGTGAGATTTGTACATGTCTTAACAGTAGAGTATGTATGAAATGATGTATGATTTTTCTATGTGAATACCGCACAAGAGTCCCAATCGCACAAGAGTCCCAACCGCACAAGAGTCCCAACTGCTTTCAACCTAGGACTTTTAATTTGAAAGGCGGGTGTAGGTACCGCCGCCCCAGGATTTAATGGATAAGCAACACTTCTACCATAGGTCACCCCAAGTCGTTTGTAAAGTTTGGTGACTTAGCAGGGGTGTCCGGGTCCATGGGGGGTTATGTTTGTGCACGTCTTAACAGTAGAGTTTGTATGAAATGATATATGATTTTCCAATGAGAATTCCGCACAAAGCCCCAACTGCACAAGAGTCCCAACTGCACAAGAGTCCCAACTGCTTTCATCCTGGGAAATTAAATTTGAAAGGCGGGTGTAGGTACCGCTGCCACGGGATTTAATGGATAAGCAACACTTCTAACATAGGTCACCCCAAGTCGTTTGTAAAGTTTGGTGACTTAGCAGGGGTGTCCGGGTCCATGGGGGGTTAAGTTTGTGCACGTCTTAACAGTAGAGTTTGTATGAAATGATATATGATTTTCCAATGAGAATTCCGCACAAAAGTCCCAACTGCACAAGAGTCCCAACTGCACAAGAGTCCCAACTGCTTTTAACCTGGTAGATTTGATTAGGGAGGCAGGTGTAAATACCGCTGCCCCGGGAATCATTTAATGGATAACCAACACCTCTGCCATAAATCACATCAAGTGGTTCACTATGTTTGGTGCCTTAGCAGGGGTGCTCGGGTTCATGGGGGTTAAGTTTGTGCACGTCTTAACAGTAGAGTTTGTATGAAATGATATATGATTTTCCAATGAGAATTCCGCACAAAAGTCCCAACTGCACAAGAGTCCCAACTACACAAGAGTCCAAACTGCACAAGAGTCCCAACTGCTTTAAACCTGGTAGATACGATCTAGGAGGCAGGTGTAGGTATCGCTGCCAAGGGAACCATTTAATGGATAACCACACCTCTGTCATAGGTCTCACCAAGTGGTTAGATTCGTTTGGTGAATTAGCAGGGGTGCCGGGTTCATGGGGGTTAAGTTTGTGCACGTCTTAACAGTAGAGTTTGTATGAAATGATATTTGATTTTTCTATGAGAATTCCGCACAAAAGTCCCAATTGCACAAGAGTCCCAACCGCACAAGAGTCCCAACTGCTTTCAACCTGGTAGATTCGATCTAGGAGGTAGGTGTAGGTACCGCTGCCCAGGGAACCATTTGATGGATAACCAACACCTCTGTCATAGGTCTCACCAAGTGTTTAGATTCGTTTGGTGGATTAGCAGGGGTGTCCGGGTTCATGGAGGTGAGATTTGTCCAGGTGTCAATAGTAGAGTTTGCATGAAGAGTCTCAACTGTTTGCAACTTAGGATATTGAATTTGGGAGACGGGTGTAGGTACCGCCACCCCGGGAATCATTTAATGGATAACCAACACCTCTGCTATAAGTCACTCCAAGTGATTTGCTAAGTTTGGTGATTTCGCAAGGGTGCTCAAGTTTATGGGGTGAAGTTTGGCCTCCCCAACCAGACTCTTTCGACCCATCATTGCCTAGTACCAGTGACAGTGGGATGGATGGATTCATACGTCACTCCTGGACGCACTGACCCCCAGATTCGTACCCACCCCTCATACCTTTTTCTTGCCCTGAACTTCCTTCCTTTCCCTTAAAATACCTTCCACACAGCATCCCCAAATATGATATTGGCCTTGCATATATGTGGACTTAAAGTAAAAAAAATCTGGAGCCAGTATATATGTTGTGTTAATTGACTAAATTGTAAAATAACACAAATTAATCAAATGAAATTGCTTAAATGGCTTTTGCCGTGTTTGACCAGATATGAATAGCCAGGTACTTCCTCGCCTTCCTCTACCCATCAGCCTCACAACATACCCCATTTTGGGGTACAAAAGTCTTACTTGCTCGAGCGGTGCTCACATGAATAAAAGTGAGTTAGGTACGCTTATAATTTGTTTTCATTATTTAATGTTCAAACGATGAAACAGTTTTACTAAAATTTATAATAAAAATAAAACTGTGCAAAATATATTTTTAAAAATAAGTATTAAAAAAATGATTATTAAATAATGTTGGCGATAAACCGTTTTACTAAAATTTATAATAGAAAAAAAACGTGGAAAAATATTTAAAAAGAAAAATAATAAAATCGGCACAAGTTGGATTTGACCTGTAACCACCGTAACTAATCAATAATTTGGTGACCGACGTAACCGGTCACCTAGTTGTCTGGTGGTGGAAATTGCTAATTTTAGCTAATTATAGTGATTAATTGTTATTTTTGTGAAAAATCGTTTATTATAAATTTATTGTTTGAGGACTGTACGATATATGATTTTGTATAAAAATTGCTTGAAATGGCTTACGCCGTCTTTGGTGACCAGATCTGAATAACCAGGTACTTCCCCATCTTCCTCTAACCAATCTCCTTCTCATCTCTTCTGCCATCAGCCGCACAACATACTCCAATTTAAATAATAATAAAAAATTTAAAGTAATAAATTTTAACAAAATTGTTTTAAGTTTACCATATATAACTAACTAATCATCATGCCGTTCTGCAGGGTTAGGCAGAGAGAAAAGACCGCCACACAATTCTGTCTTGGCATACACTCCTTGCTTCGTTCATATTGATACATCTTATACATACTCTTCTGTTATTCAGATTGATATGGCCCGACTCAAGTATTTAGTCGTATCATTTAGTATCAATATTACGTCCAAGATGAACAATTAACTTCATCAATGAGGAGACAAATTAATTTGATCTCCTTTGAAGGCTTAATGTAATTTATTAGCTGAATGAAAAAATATTAACAAATCTCAAATGAAACATTAAACAAAAAAACCACATCGTAATGACGGCGTGGAATAATACCTACTTACATATAACTTAGATAATGCAAATTTGAACGGAAATTTTGAAAAATTTTGTTGCGGAAACAAAGGAACGGAATAATAATATGAACCTTTCTAATCACAAACATATCTTTTATTGAGTTAGGCTAGAAATAATCTAGTTTTAAATAAAATTCAAACTATGTTTTATCGGCGATATCAAACATATTTTTTACGCGAAAGAAACAATCTTCTAATGAGCGATTAATTGTACTATTTTCTCTTACATTTAAAAAAGCTTATAGTTTAACTTAATATAATACTAAAAAAAATAATTACGTAGGTATAGAAAAAATATGTTTAATACTTACAACAATCCCATAACTTTTTTTTAACTCTTTTTATCAAAAGCATTCACTTGTGAATGGAGAGGAACTCACACTAATAAGTAGGTACCTTATTGGAATATAAATACCAAATAGAAATGAAATTTATAAAAATAAAAATAAGTTTCTTATGCTGACAATTTGTAATTCTAATAATTAATATTAATTGAACTAATTAATATAAATTACAATTGTTAAGTGTTTTAGTGAATACAGCATTTAATTCCTAACTTTTATTTTATTTATACCGTCCCCTTTATAGAATATTATAAAATATCTGAATTTTAACAATTTTCTACCACCTTACAAACTGTTCTTTCTTTGCTCAAGTTGACAAAAATGTGTCTAGTTTGTTGTCTTTCCAACGCATACACACACTATTTGAAAGAAGAGAGACCTCATAATTATTGTATCGCTCCGCACCATCTCGCCCGCTACAAGCGGGCGACTACCGTGGATTTTAGGGAATTCCCTTATAAGGGAGAGTTCAATTTCTGAACAACGGTTATTTGCTCAACGCCGAGAAACGCTGGCGGCTTGAATGTGGGACTGAGAGAATTCGTAGATTTGCGTTCTCTTTCCATGTGATGACCCCCCCCCCTTCTCCCCGCCCGGCCCAAACCACGTTCAAAATCTTCGTTGTACCTACATACATATTCATTTCTGGATCAACCTGTATCTAGAAACTGAATACACATTCATTTCTAGATCAACTTGTATCTAGAAACTGAGAATACATCAAACGGAGCAACGAAAGGAGAATAAATTAGTAAAAAAAACCTATCAATTGTATCTAGAAACTGGGAATACATCAAACGGAGCAACGAAAGGAGAATAAATTAATAAAACATATATGATCAACTTGTATCTAGAAACTGAATACACATTCATTTTAGATCAACTTGTATCTAGAAACTGCGAATACATCAATCGGAGCAACGAAAGGAGAGTAAATGAATAAAATATAAATTGAACGTATGCTCAAGGAGAATAAATGAATAAAAAATAAATTGAACGTAAGCTCAAGTCGGTGCTTGAAAATAGACTGTAAGATTAATTTGAAGAAACTCAAATTAGCTGATCTAACAGACAATGAAATCTCCATACATTTATTTTATTTTATTTATTAAACTTAAAATAGTTCCACTTGATACGGTCTAATATAAACTTACATATTTTTACGTATTGCTTATTTCCAATACTTAATGCATACATAATTTTTATATACTACTCTCAATATTCTTAATTTAGGTACCTAATTTTTTTTTAATTCAGTGTTTACTAAGCTATATACAAATTGATGCCTTTATAGGTACTGTAACAGTAAACAATTTTGTGTTTGGGATTTTTTTTGTCTAATATCTTCTTTCTTTCTTGTATGGTATGTGTGGAAGTTTTTATTGTAATACAGTTTGTCTCTAAAGTAAGGTGGTTGTAAATTGTTAATATTCTATTTTTTAATATTCTCTAAAGGGGACGGTATTAGAAATTAAGTGTTTTATTACTTAAAACAATTAATAATTAGAATTAATATAAATTAATACAATTAAAAGTTGACAGCGTAAGATAATTAAAAAGTTTTTATCTAATTCTCATCTATATTTGGTATTTATATACCAAGAAGTGTAAATTCCTCTCCATTTACAAGCGAATGCTTTTGATACAATATAATAGTACAAAAAAGGTCATGGGATTGTTTTAAGTAGGAAACACATTTTTCTTATAACTACATAATTATATATTTTTAGTATTATCTTGGATTAAACCATAAAATATTTAATTATATAATTAATAATGACTCCACAAAGTTATCAATCATTTGAAGAAAACATAAAATATTTTTTAAATATATGAGAAAATAGCACTATTACTCGCTCATTAGAAGATTTCGCGTAAAAATAATTTTTGATATCGCCAATAAAACACAGTTTGAATAAAACTATATTATTTCTAACCTAGCTCAATAAAAGAGATATTTGTGATTAGAAAGGTTCATATTATTATTTCGTTGATAAAGTTAATTGTTCATAATTTCTTCAAATGATTGATAACTTTGTGGCATCATTATTAATTATATAATTGAAAATACGCTTTGTATATACCACTTTACTTAAAATATATAAATATTTCTACATGTTTCGATAGCAATGCTATCATCTTCAGGAATAAATGAATACTAACAAAATAATTTCAACTATAGAAAATGATAAAAAATTTAAAACAATAATTTAAGAATATACAAAATATGAGCATAAACAAAAATGAATTAAAGTAGGTAAGTAACAGATCAAAAATGTTAATGACAAAATAATTATAAAACATTGAATAATACATTTAAATTAGAAATATAAATAAAAATTATCATTATTAATATTAATATGAAAATAAATTTAAGAGATAGCTATTTTAAAAAAATATTTGATTATTTATTAAATTTAATTCGCTATTAACACTTTTCTTATTTCTAAAATTTCAAATTTATCTAATTGTAAACCAGTTGTATTTGTATGTAAAACTTTTAAACCTTTATTTATATCAAACGAATGATTGGTTTCTAAAATATGATTTGCAAATTCAGAATAGTTGTTATTATTTAAACACATTAGGTGTTCCTTAACTCTAATACTGAAATTTCTACAAGTCTTTCCGATATAAAAATAGTTGCAATCATTACAAATCAATTTATATACTCCCGATTTATTCAAAATAGTATCTTTATCTTTGTTATTTAAAATATATTTTTTTAATTTATTATTGCTATAAAAAGCTGGTTGGTTAGTATTTGTCAAGTTTTTAATTATTAAATTTGCTGTATTGTTATTTAAAAATAATATTTTTGTCCATTGTTTATTAACATCAGTTATTTGTGGATATACATAAGATTTAATAATTTTTTCTTAAGCTTTTTGTTTAACATATTGTTTATTAATTTAGTACTATAACCATTATTTATTGCAATCTGTTTAATTATATTTAATTCTTTGTTAAGATTATTATTTGATAGTGATATATTAACTAATCTACTAAGCATAGAATGAAAAGCTGATAATTTTTGAGAAAATGGATGATTAGAAGTATTATGTATAACAATGTCTGTATAAGTATCTTTACGATATATATTAAATTAGAATTTATTATTAACAATAGAAATATTTAAGTCTAAGAAGTTTATGTTAAAATTTTGTCCTATTTCTATGGTGAATTTATTTTTTTTATGGATTTTATTTATGAAATTTAGGAAAATATTTAGTTGTCTTTCATTACCAGTCCATATACAAAACACGTCATCTACATATCTTTTCCAAAAATAAACATATTTTAATAATAAAGCGGAACTATAAAAATTTTTATTCTCTAATTGTCTAAAAATATATCAGCTACTAAAGGGCTAATACTAGACCCCATTGATAAACCATCCTTTTGTTTAAAAATAATATTATCAAATTGAAAATAGTTTTGTTTTAAAATAACATTAAATAAATTATATAAATCTTGTTTTAAGTAAAGTGGTATATACAAAGTGTATTTTCAATTATATAATTAATTGTTCATCTTTGAACGGAATTTTTTATTCCTTTGTAACTTATACGATTGTTAAAAACAATTACCACATATTTTTTTAACAGAATAAATTATGCAAAATAATACCACCTTATCATTTTGAATAAGAGAAATTGTTCTCAAATTAATTGCATTTTGTCAGCGCGCTAGAGGTGATATTCAAAAAGCAACATGTCCTCCCGCCGAAAAGCCGGGCTCAGCGGTGAACAACACCGGCGGCTGGAGTGTGGGACTGAGAGAATTCGTAGGTTAGCGTTCTCTTTCCGTGTGACGAACTCCCCCCCCCCTCTCCCCGCACGCCTCAACCCATGTTTACAATCTTCGTTGTACCTACATACATATTAATTTCTAGATCAACTTGTATCTAGAAACTGAGAATACATCAAACGGAGCAACGAAAGGAGAATAAATTAATAAAGCATATATGATCAACTTGTATCTGGAAACTGAATACACATTCATTTTAGATCAACTTGTATCTAGAAACTGCGAATACATCAATCGGAGCAACGAAAGGAGAGTAAATGAATAAAAAATAACCGTTAAACTGGAGCAAATTTGTTATATTTTGATGACGAACATACCGACTGGGGTCAGTTGCAAACTGACAACCTTGGTAATGATAAAGGCACTGTTGCCAACTCGTGCAGATGTATCCCACCGGAGCCAAGATAAACGGTGTTAAAGGTAGATCAACAAAGGTCATGTAAATCTTACTAGATCAACATAGTACGGGAAGAGGTGATTATATATATATATATATATATATATATAAATCAATGTATGTTTGGATGTTTGTCCTTTGTGCGCTCCGAAACTATTCATGCGATTGCGATGAAATTTTCGGGATTTGTTCTTCACATGCCTGGGATGGTTTGTAAGTATACAAAAGTGAGCTCTGGCGATATGAAATTTCTATGAAAAATCCCTTATTTCCTATCCGATTGCGCTGAAACTTTTGGGATTTGTTCTTCACATGCCTGGGATGGTTTCTACGTACATAAAATTGAGCTCTGGCGATATGAAATTTCTGTGAAAAATCCCTTATTTCCTATCCGATTGCGATGAAACTTTGGTGAGTTGTTGTGTGGACACAAGGTAGGGTTTCTATATACATAAATGTGAGCTATAGGGTTATGAAATTTGTATGAAAAATTCCTTTCTTCCGGCAATACACACAGGGACAAACACTCTTTCTGTGAGTGGCATTGCAACGCATGCCGGGCACCAGCTAGTGTAATGTAATATGTATAAAAATAAATATTTGTATCTTTGTATGTCCTTTATGCGCTCCCAAACCATTCATCCGATTGCGATGAAACTTTGGCGAGTTGTTGTGCACACGCCTAGGAAGGTTTCTATACATAAAAGTGAGCTCTGGCGTTATTAAGTATGTATAATTTTTTTTCCTATACCATTCTTCCTATAGAAATGAAACTTTGGCCAGTTGTGTGGATGCTAGGAAAGATTTCTGTAAATAATGGTGAGCTCTGGCGTTATGAAATTTTAATCAAAATTCCTTTTTTTCTATATCATTCATCCTATTGTGATGAAACTTTGTTAAATTTTTGTGTTGCGCGCGATTATTTTCAAAACAAACGGGGCGAGAAGGGGAGGGGAATCGAGGGAAAGGGAATAAAAATAATAATATGACATTTATATAGCGCAGTTTTGTGTTATTTCACTTCAAGTGGAACGGGGAAGCGTGGGTAAGGACACGTAGGGATTATCACTCTTTCTTTGAATGGTATAACAACGCATGCCGGGCCGGCGCTAGTATTTCATTAAAAAAAATACGATCACAAAACATTCAAACTGAAAATCCAATATATATTTAGGCACAAAAATGTGGTTATTCCCCGTATGAAAATTATTTTCTTTAAAAAATAATGTAAAATTGAGAATTTTTTCAGACCAAGCCTCTAGTATGTATACTATATGCAGCTGCAAAAGGACAGTATGATTAAAACGAATTTAACCCGTTGAATAACGATAATTTAATTGTTTTGCCTTTAATAATGAGCGGCCCTGGAATTCTTCAAAATGCCACCGCGTTTCCGGATACTATTTATTACATATAAGATATAAGAACGGTGTGACCCAGAAGGTGACTGAAGGAACTAAATACCTGGGACACGTAATCATCAGTAATCTGATGGATGATGTTGACATTGACAGGCAAAGACGAGCTCTCAGCGTAAAATCGAACATGATCAGCAGAAAATTTGAAAATTTTACAGTACAATAACGCCTTCCGCATAATATTTGGCCTCCCCAGATACTGCAACGCTTCCAGTATGTTCACGGGGGAGCGAGTTTTCGGTTTTGCAGCCCTAAGATCCAGGGTGGCTGGAATGAGGGAGAGAATAAACAGCTCCGGGAATATCCTCACCACGGAGGCCCGCCCCAGTCCAGCCTCCAGTATCGACGCAAACTGGAGAAAGATATTGGCCCCTCAAAATTTAAATGCCGCAGCACCTTTAGAGGCTTATTTTCAAGTTCTTACTTTTTTAATTAAAAAAAAAAATCTAAATATATATTGTAAAGCTGATGTACATGGCCAGCAATGCAACGCAACCAGCAGCCTATATTTAGAGGAAGAAGGCTTTCCGAGCACAAGGAGGGAATGATTTCCCGCCACTTCCACCTACCTGCGAGCGACGTGAACTTGTGCTTCGTAAAGATAATTGTGCTTAAGATAGAGAAATAAACAGAGACTTACAAAATTACAGTCTATTACTTGACTTTCCCCCACATAATAAGTTGAAGTGTTACAATATATTTTTATTTTATTTTATGTGTGATGTACTTTATTATTATTACATTTTTAAAACTTTTGTAGATATTTTGAACATTTTATAAGTATGTATATTTAGTATGGAATGTGTGGGACTGCACTAGCCTGCCTACATATTGGAATAAACACTTATTATTATATTATTCTTTTATATTCATTGTTATTTTGCTCACTTATTTTGAAATAGAACAGTTCTTTTAAAAAGTCTCAGAGAGCAAATCTTCATGGTGCATAAGTTTTTAGTCGATTCTCCGTTTTCAGACTATCGGTAAGGAGATTGTATATACTCGTATGACTTATATACGAGTACTCGTACACCCTCATGACCTATGCTGCTTTTACCACTTTCAGTCTTTACTGTATTCGTGTACAATTTATTACGTTGTCTTGTGTAGTGTTCATGTACTTGTGATGTTTTTATAAATGCTGTGTTCGTGTGTATAAGTGCATTTTGTAGATTAATATACGAGTATTATAATCATACAGTTTTCTGATTTTCATCAAGATAATTTCTTGGTATAGTTTTTTGTCGGGGTGTCTGGATTATATTTAAAAGGTTTTTTTTATAACTTTATTGTGTATTATTTGTAATTTGTATGTAATGTGCTTGGATGTATTATGTAATGTATGTGTTTCCCCATATTTCTATTCGGTAATTTAGGTGGGACTGGATTAAACTATTATACCGTTTGACACATCGAGGTGGTGCGCACTGGGATAAGCAAATAATTTCTGCTGTAGCTTCATGTTAGATAATATATGTCTGCACGATTTTACTAATATGTATATTGTTTGTTTTTGTGTATACAGTCCCACTGGTAGTATGTAATATTAGGGCCCTGCGTACACAAGGCTTCGCAAGTATCTTATACCTTATTTGTGTACTCACGTCGCAAGCAACTAGTCGCGCACGATCCGCGCACATCGCTACTGAAATCACGAGACACGCATCAGTTTTGCACATTTTACATTTTAGAAGTAATTATTATAATTTGAATTAATCATCATTTTGATAAATAAACAAAAGAAACCATATTTAAAACACGTGGATATGTATTCATTAAAACAGTGGTTTAAACAAAATTGGTTTTCGTTATTTAATTACTAAAACGTTCATCAACCTAAGTAATGTTGCATTTTGGAACGAACACATATATAAAATTTGGGCGACTTGATTGGCGAAGACCTCGGCTAACTGATTAATAAAATGTCGGCGATGTGTGCATGTGTACGAACCTCCGTGCAGATGTATTGCGGTAGTTACCAAGATCCTCACCCGAGTCGTCGAGTATCGGATACTTGCGTTGCCTTGTGTATGAAGGGCATTAGTCACCCTTTTATCCGACAGTAAATTGCACAATAAGGAACTCCAGTACAATAAAAAAAAATATATATATAAATAATGACGTTCAAACTCAAATACATAATAATATATAATATAATATTTAGTTTTTTTATGAAGTTAGTTTTCATAGTTAAAATAACTCCACAAAACGATCCAAATCTATGGCCGGTCGGTTTTAATCAGTTTTGGGATTAGAATGTCAAATGTCAAAACATGGATGAGCTTTACCGTACATAATTTTATATTCTATTCATAGTAGACCATAACTAAACATTAGTAATAAAATTACATACCTTTTTAGAAAGTTTAACTCAGAGAATAATAATAGTATTGAGCATTAACATTATCATAATGCCATATTGATAATTGCTTTGCTAATGAATACTCTAATTTCTTTCATTAATAATATATATATATTTTATATTCAGTCGTGTGTCTCTTTCTATCATAAAAAGACTGACAAAGTGTGAGCGCGACGCAAACAAAAAAGTAGGTAAAAATAACCTTGAATTTGTCGCTAACTAAATGTAAAATTTTGACGTAAATGAAACTATTTTCAGCAGTCATTAAAATTTAATTGTATACTTCATCATATTCCTGAGGTAGGTTAGAGACATATTCCTGAGGTAGGTTAAAGACATATTCCTGAGGTAGGTTAGAGACATATTCTTGAGGTAGGTTAGAGACATATTCCTGAGGCAGGTTAGAGACATATTCCTGAGGTAGGTTAGAGACATATTCCTGAGGTAGGTTATTTTAAAAACAGCATTCACTTAGTCACAAATATTGCCAAAGTTCCTCCTAAAAATATGAATAAATTGTCATCTTTTGTGGCTCATATTTTCTAAATTAAAACAAAAATTAATAAAATGCTTCTAATCCTTACTAGATATTTACTATACCTTTTGATAAAAAAATATCTCATTAAGTTTGGGTGGGTATTTGGCCTCTAATCCAAAATTTTGTTTTGTATGAAACTGGCCGCGCAGCCGTTCCTCTTGAAGTTACCCAAATTAAGTTAAAATTTCGCCAAAACTAAATAAAATACATATTTAAAATATAAAACAAAATCAAAAAAAATATTTTTTTTCATACTAATTCAAAACCAGAATGCGCACGTGACGTCAGATGTTTCAAATGCAATGGTACCAATATAACGAGGTGTTTCGATGAGATGATTTTTTATACACTTTTAAATAACGATTTTTAAATTCTACGTATAATTAATTATATATAATAAAAGTTACATATTCAGAATCGGTGTTTGCTGATCTATATGAATATATATATTTTAAAGCCATTATATTTTTCAATGGAGTTCCTTATTGTCATTTAAATACAAAATGTATTGCAAATGTTTTAATTGTGTTTTCAGGTTATAGTATGCAGTAATATATTATTTAATACAATGGGGTTTAACGGAAATTTATAATATATACCTACTACCTGCCAGCTGAGCTGCTGCAAGTGTAACTTATCAGTAAATTGTGAAAATGTTATCTGATGCCCTACATGTTTAATTACGATATTACCTACCAACAAAGAAGTTATGTTAACGATAAATTAACATTTTTGATTAGGATTTACAATTTCGGCACATTTTATAAGTGTAAAAGATGGCATTCTTAAAACGTTGAGAAGGTGGCATGTATTTTAAGTTTATGTATGTGAGTGATGTTATGAAAGATTACCAGGCTTCGTTCAGTGTCCAAGTTTTTATGAATGAATTAAGAAGATTGTAAATCAACAATTCCGTCATAAGAAGAACCACACAAATGCAATTTTAGATTGTATTGATCGTTGCGTGATTCTTTCAGTTTTTACGGGCAAATTTTTTTACGAAATAAAAATATATTATTTGGTGTCTCCCCCAACTGAAATAGTTGTTTCTTATTGTAATCAAGTGCAATCAAAGTATTATTTTTTAATATATGTGAATGCTATACTAATGCAAAAGATAACCTTCTATTTCGATTGTCAAAATATTTCGATTATGCCCGTCCGAAAGTTAGAGTGATATATCTATGGACAATGTAATGACAGTATTGACACTTGACAGTTACGTAAAAATAAGTAGGTATACATTTACTAGTTAGTTAATTTACGGCCGTTGATTCTAATATTCCAGTTAAGTGGGCTGAAATATTATGTCTGTGAAGCATCAGACAAGAATTTGTCTGAATCCACAATTTTACTGAGTGGCGACAAAACCAGACTTTTGAATGATTAAAAAAATATTCTGGATTCCTATTGTGAACAAAGCAACAATGTTATGTAGGTACATTCAGAAGTGCAACAAACATACAGTCCGAAAAACACAATCAACTTGTCCGATGTTTCGGACTGCGACTATTGATAGTAGGGAGGTTAAATATTCCTCCAAAGTTGATAGTTGATGCCAGTCTTCTCGCTCTAGTAGCCGAGTGTATCCTGGGCAATGAATTCCTAACACGGGTGTAAGTTACGCTTAGCCGTCTTTGACATAACCAAGTTGTAAGTGTGACCGTGGTTTAGCCCACCCCTCTCTCAGTATGTTTGGGAACAACGACCGTCAATGTTTGTGAAGCACTCTACATATTATATTCCAACTATAACCACGGCGTGAACATAACTGCAAGCTATAAAACTCCCTCTCAGTTGATCTTTCTATTCCAGTTTGTGCTGTTTCAACCAATGTTCAAGTAAAACAGTATTCCTTTTAGTAGTGCCATGGACCCTCCTAACCCAGATAGTGTCTCCGTCAAGACAGAACCAGAGGCTCGCACAGAAAGCGAAAATGGAATCCCGTAGACGGAGGTAGACGTAGTCCTCCCGGATGTTAAAAATGAATGTTTGAAACATTCCTGGTAGCGCGATGTTTTAAAATAATATAATAAAGTTCGGAATCTTCGCTGTTCACATCGAGATTATTATTTCAGTATAATGCCGTGTGAATGTGATGCAACTACTGATTATCTGGCGTGTAATGTAAGTTTTGCTGATGGCCAAGCGATGCGTTTGCTTAAGCCCTGTACATTATCAGCAGGGCAGTCTCCCGTCTGTTGGTAAGGCTGCGAATACCCCGCAAAAGAAGGCTGTTGGATATAACCAGGGATATCAGTTTTCTTAAGACTCTTGGAAACTTCTGTCTCATAATTTAATTTCTGCGTGGATGTCCACTCACTAAAAGGTGTCTTACCCATTACCCTGAGCGTCTTGCATCGGCGTCACTTTTTAGCCAACGACACCCACAATAATTATTATGAAACATTCGATTTACATTATCAAATATTTTTATTTTCAGGAACACTGTATTCGAATGAGCATGACAAACTGGAAGATAATTCACCCGGGAATATCAAAAAGTACGATCTGATTCATTCAGGCATTCATCGTCCATTTTATTGTTCAAGCTCGCGAGAGTCTCGTGTAAATCAACACCCGCTGCCTCTGATCAGAGGGAAATCTGTCTCATATTCTGACTGTAACTATGTTTGTTTTTATCGGTCTCCATTAAAGTTACACATGCTGACTCACAGTGGAATCAAACCTTTCTTGTGTTCCGTATGCCCCTATTCATGTACACGGAAGTCACTTTTACAAATTCACCTACTGACTTACAGAGGAGTAAAACCATTCGCATGTTCCGACAGTAATTCTTCATTTTCGCAAAAGTCACATTTAAATATATACATACTCACTCACTGTGACAGGAAACCTTTCTCGTGTTATACATGCATCCACTTCACGAAAATCAGATTTAAAAAAATCATGTCTCAAATAGCACTATTCGTGTTCACGGAAGTCCGTTTTAAAATTGCACTTGCTAACGCACAGTGGAGTCAAACCATTATTTTGTGCAGAATGTAAATATTTTTTTTCTCACAAAAATCAATTTTGACGCTACACATGATAACTCACAGTGGAAAAAACCTTTCTCGTGTTCCAAATTAAACTTTTCTTGTTTTCGTAAGTATGGCTTAGAGAGACACTTGCTCACCTACAGCGGAATAAAACTGTTATCATGTTGCATCTGCCTCTATTCATGTTTACGAAAGTCAGATTTAAATTTGCATATAGTAGTTTAGTAAAGCCTTTCTTGTGTTCCGAATGGAAATATTCGTGTTCACGAAAGTTCAACTTAAAGAGACATCTGCTCACTCACAACCACACCTAGGATGCCTATACTCCAGTCAGTGTAAATCACTGAAATAAACTTTGTACAAGTAAACGTGGGGTTGAGAATGTTTTGCTTCCTTGTGAGTTTTTGTTAAAAAAAATGCAAACAGTGGAATGAAAATTAATAAACA
This sequence comes from Halesus radiatus, assembly GCA_022606495.2. Taxonomy (NCBI): domain Eukaryota; kingdom Metazoa; phylum Arthropoda; class Insecta; order Trichoptera; family Limnephilidae; genus Halesus; species Halesus radiatus. The sequence continues at coordinate 16,092 of JAHDVE020001238.1, forward strand.
ATTCTGGTCATCTATTTTTTAATTATCAACTGTGTCAATGCATCGACGGTGGGTTTTCATAACCAAACAATGAACATAATACATATAGTACATAAGTGCGTAATAAATCATATATAATTGTATGACACAGAGAAAAAAACATCAACAAGTTTTGAAGTTGCAGATAGAATAATATTTTTTTTTATATGGGGACCTTCTTTCGGTGTGAACAAACATAATTTATTTCTTACATAGGTTATTAAAAATAGCCATATAAAATTTGTAAACATCACTAGAAATAAAATAATTAGAACACTTACACGCGATTTTTATTGAACTTTGAAGCCTCGTTGTTTCAGGAAAAATCTGCTAGTTTATTTCTGATTCGGTTTATGATGTGTACGAGTGTATACGCTATTCGGCTATTATTATTGAATCTTTAATAATTTTTGGTCGTCATTAAATTATGTGTTGTGGAATTAAACGAGTATTGTAATATTCTGTAACACTTAAAGTTATTATGTGGGGGAAAGTCAAGTATTAGATTGTAACTTTGTTAGTCTCTGTTTATTATTAAATTTCAGCACAATTATATTTACGAAGCACAAGTTCACTGGTAGGCGAAAGTGAGCGGAAAATCATTCCCGCCTTGTGCTCGGCAATCCTTCTTCTAAATAGACTGCTCGCTGTGTTGCATTGCTGGCCATGCACATCAGCTTTAAAATTCTTTGAAAATCACATTCGCATTCAGGAGACAAACCATTCACATGTTCTGGGTGCATTTATTTCATTGGATGTAAAGCCCTCAAAGGCGTATATAATAAATAAATATTAATTTTCTCATGGGGTATTGTCACTGTTTTTTTTTTATTATCAAAGAAAATTAAGAAAAAAATACGATAACTATGGCATTTTATTTTTGTCATTACGAATTAATTTTCTATAACGATTAAAAATGTGCCATTTATGATTTGCCACCAAAACGATATTCGTTTGTGTTCGTGAATATGGCGTTGTTGACGTCACGCCGACCAAAGTCGGTGATAGCCATCCTACCAGCCAGTAGTGTTTTCTACATCTTTAGTTAATACATTTTTAGTCAGTCCGAACCATTTCATAACGGGCGGTTTGAGAACGTTTTTGAAATCAGTAATTGTGAATGAAAATATTAAAATTACAAATATAAGTACGATGATCAGAATCAGAAAAATAAACTTTAAAACCTTTTACTCATTTTTAACGGTATAGATGAAAATACCCCATTATCTTTCCAGAGAGCACTTGAAATAAACCATTCCCAAGTTCTATATTAAGAGTTATCAAGTTAAAAATAAATAATATATATATATATACATAATAAAAATGCATAATCGGATGTCGTCGGGAGAGAAACCACCTTCATGTTCCGAATTTATTTTTGAAGTTCTCATAAATTATCAAAACCACGTTCTCGCGATCTCTGAAAAGAAATCACCCCCGTGTTCTTAATATATTTATCACATCAAAAATCAGTTTTAAAGAATCACTTACGAACTTACACACTCCCATTACTATATTGTAAACGCGTTTATGATTATATAATTATATGAAGCTATCACTTTGTAGTTATCCATTATAATTAAATGAAATAATAACACTTTGTTTTAACAACGTTTTATTTTATATTCCGACTGGTTTCGGAACAACCGTCCCTTCATCGGGGAAAAATATATACTAAGTTAACAAAATTACAAATTTGTGGTATAACATATATATTAGGTGTCACAGGGGGTGGGGGCATGACTAGGTATTAGTAAGGAGTGGGAAAATGTATCTTCAGACTGGTCAGACTTCAGTCTGAAGACAGCCGTCACAGGCTGAAACCGGTCACGGACAAAAGTAAAAAGTGGAATAGTGTTTAAAAAAGTGTCTTTTATTTAATAATCTAAAGAATCACACTACCCGCACGCCAGAAATAAACCATTCCAATGTTCTGAATGCATGTTCATTCATCGAAAAGACCAAATTGAAAGATTCACATGATAGCGCTAGGCCGCGGATAAAACAAAATTATGATGTTCCGTTTGCAATTTTCACGTTCTAAAAAGGGGCGATACTGTGAGTATATACCACTCTGGAATGTGTCGTATAACGTAAGTATGCAATATGTTATTTTAAAATTAATTAAACGTAAAAAATACTTGTGCACGCCGGGATTTAAACCCACGACCTTCGGATTGATAGTCGAGGACCTTAGCCCTCTACCACGGAGACCGTCTAAGGGTGAGCCGTTTATACAAATTTACAACATTTAGTTTATCCATTGCAATTGAATATTAAATGCATGCCACTTTCCTAAATAATTTGTAATATGTTTATGTTTCACAGTGCACAAAAAAATAGGTAGGGTTGGGTGGAAATAATATTTCATAAAAAGAGTCACCCATTCTTTTCAGAGTACGTCTGCAGGCATGCTCTCATGCTAAATTACCATTGTTGCGTATTAATAATTGCAGTCGGAACATAAAAAATGTCACTCTTGAGAGTCAGAAAGCTTGTGTTTCTGAAGATATTTAAGAACATAAATAACTCTCCAGAGTACCTTAATACGCGCGTCTTTAAATTCTATTAATTAGAACACGTACGTTTCTTCAAGTACACTTAAAAGGATTCTTTCGAGAGTGTCTTAGCATGACGCTTTAAATGATGAACCTGAGAACATGAATAACTGCATCCGGAACATGAAAATGGTTTCTCTCCAGGGTGCCTTAATGCGCGCGTCTTTAAATTCTATTAATCAGAACACGTAAGTTTCTTCAAGTACACTCAAAAGGATTCTTTCGAGAGTGTCTTAGCATGACGCTTTAAATGGTGAACCCGAGAACATGAATAACTGCATCCGGAACATGAGAATGGTTTCTCAACCGAGTGTCTTAACACGTGCCTCTTTAAATCCGGTTTGCGAGCAAACGAATAGATGTATTCGGAACATGAGAATGGTTTCTCACTCAAGTGTTTCAAAATGTGTTTCTTTAAATCCGGTTTACGAACAAACGAATAGTTGCATTTGAAACCAAAGAATGGTTTAAATATAGAGTGCGTTAGCTTATCCCTCAATAAATTAGATTTATAAGGACATGTAAAACTACAATCGGGACAGGAGAATGGTTTCTCTTCCGAGTGTCTGAACATGTGACTCTTTAAATCCTGTTTACGAGCGCCTGAGTAACTACAATCGGGACATGAGAAAGGTTTGAAAATCTTTCGTTTTACCGCATTATCTCTGAGTATAGCCGCCGGGAAGGGTTTCCTTGGAGAAGTTGTAGTTTTTTTAATGAGTTCTGTCGAAAGAAAAGAAAAATATATCATTAGGTAATTTCGCCGTCGTCAAACAAGGAACTCCATTGAAAAATGTGTCATATAGATCAGCAAACACCGATTCTGAATATACTCGTATAACTTTCATTTTATATATGCGTAGAATTTATAAATCGTTATTTAAAAGTGAATAAAAATCATCTCATCAAAACACCTTGTAATGTTGGTGCCATTGCATTTGGACCATCTGACGTCACGTGCAAATTCTGTTTTTGGATTAGTATGAAAAAAAATATTTGTCGATTTTGTTTTGTATTTTAAATGTGTTTTTTTTTTAGTTTTGGCCACACTTAAACTTAATTTGGGTAACTTTAATCTCTAAAATGGTTGTTAAATATAAGGAAACTTTTATTAATGAAAGAAATTAGAGTATTCATGAGCAAACCAATTATCAATGCGGGTATTATGATAATGTTAATGCTCAATACTATTATTATTCAATGAGTTAAACTTTCTAAAAAGGAACATAATTTTCTTTCTCATGTTTAGTCATGGTTCACTATGAACAGAATATAAAATTATAATAATAACAATGTTTTTTATTTAATTTCTAATACAATTACAAACATGTTATATTTAATACGTAAGAGAAATTACAGGTACCTATTTAATATTTGTAAAACAATGTACAAGGAAAAAGAAATATACTAAAAATAAAAAATAAATTCAGAAATATTTAAATAAATTCATGCAGTGGTGAAGATCGCGTCAATGAGAAGAGATTCTTTCAAGAATCAATAGAATTTCCCTTTTGAATCTTTCCTCACTAACGCAAAATACGTCGATATCCTGTGAGATGTTGTTCAGAAGCAATATACTCCTCCCCACCGGAAGAACCATTGGCAGGTTGGTCCTACAGGTAGGAAGATAGAATAATTTATGACGACGCTGTCTTAGGCCACTCTCTGACGGTCCGGTAGGGAATCGACATAAACCGGGTGCTGCAAAAATGCAGGCAATGTTTCGCGACATTTTCTCCATCGACTCTCTTGCGGGTCTGCAATGATTTGTAGCGGGGCCGGTAAATTGTCGGTATTGCAGTTTCTGTTATGTTTACCGTTATCGAATCTGTCAAACTCAAGATCAAAAAATGTCGGGGGAATCAAGTGAAGACGGGGCTCTGGTATCCTATTTATTCCTTCGAATGAGACAAAAAAGGAGGAGGTTTTAGGTCCACCCCTACATTGAACGTAATATAAATATATAATAAACATTGTAGGTTATTTTTTGCTGCCAGGAAACTGTCCGAAGACGATGTAAAATTCCGGCAAATGTACCGAATGTCAAAAAAAAACATTACAAGAACTGGTCCAGCGCGTTGCTCGTTGGATATTACAAAAATGAATACCAATATGAGGGAGTGCGTTAGTGCTTAGGAAAGAGTTTTAATAACCCTTTAATGCATATGCCAGTAATTTATAGTTATAAAGGCGTGCATATTTCTCTGCCTCCATTATTAGCCAAAAATTCATACCCGCTCCATGTTTGAATTCAAGGGATAAATGACGCGTAAACGATCGAAACGCAGTGCATAGATTTACTAGGGGCGTGTTTACCGAGAAACTACTGAATTGTTGTCCCGCTTGTGGTATAACTGTAGTATTTCGCGTCGCTCCCGCTTCCTCCCCGAGTCGTGAGCTAGAGCCCATTAAAATGTATGGCGCAGTGCCCTGTCGGTATCACGCATGAGGTTTATGTCGATTCCCTACCGGACCGTCAGAGAGTGGCCTTAGATAGTCATCAGGAACATAAAGACTTATGCGTTCCAAAATAGCTGAATTCTCTATGGAGCCTCGCAGCAGTCTAAAAAAGTGGGTAGCGGCATACCCCTCTTTTCTGAGCTGCAGGGAGTGAAATTCAAGCATGCCCAGAAGAAAGTTAGTTGGATAAAGCCACGGATAGAGTCCGTACTCCCTCATGTAAAGAAATCTCAAAAACTTTTACTGAACCCTCTCTAACATGAGGGAGCACCCCGTCTCGCGAGGATTCCAAATAGCCGACCCACTCTCCACCCTACTACGGACTAAAGAGAAGTATAATATTCCAAGAGTACGAGTATCCCGAAAAACCCTCACGGTCCGAATGACAAATCCTAACATTTTTAATGCAGATTGATATACCCCTTCAATATGAACACGAAAAGGTAAGTTTACTTTCATACACGATTCCAAGATCCTTTATAGTAGAAACACTTTTGAAATTATGTACGGAAAAGGCCATCGCTGTTTTGACATTTGAGATTCTAACCTCAAAACGACCGGCCATAGATTTGGAGCGTTTTATCGGGCTTTGAAAAATAGAAACTTTGAAAACTAAATTTAGAAAGAAAAATACTGGTATTTAAGTTTGAACGTCATTAATGATAAAAAAAAAATCAAAAATTGGACTGGAGTTCCTTGTTGTGGCCCAATGTTCAAACTCGATACAACAATACAAAAAGAGGGTTTTTTTAATGAAACCCTGTTTTTAGAAATTGGTGCGCTCAACTTTTCCGCCCAAAAGCCCACGGACGAAACGATTCAATGAAATATATTTTACTGAAATTCGGCATCTTACCTGCCAGCAGATCAACACTTTCGCTGTGCTCCAAACATTCCGTCTTAACATCCAGGAGGTCTAAATCTATATCCGTGCACGGCATTTCACCTTGAGGGAAATACTTTCTTTCAAGGCCTGTATCATCTTTGGGGATGATGTGTGGAGGGTCTTTTAGAGGATAGGATGGAGTGAACTTGGGTCTTGAAGAGACCCATGTTATAGGATGGAGGAAACACATAGGCCGGCAGATCATTCCACAACCGAGCTGTTGAACACAGGAACGAATCGTAGAAGCGACCCGTTCTCATGTAACAAATGTCAACCGTGTGCAAATGTTGGGCGCGCGTTTGGCGTGTTTCCCGACTATGCACCGGTGCCGAAGGGATCAATGACGCTAGTTCCTCGGAGCACCTTCCATTAAAATACCGGTAGAACAAGGACAGCATTCCCACCTGACGTCTGTCCTCCAAAGATTGCAACCCGTTTATAAAGATAGGCGAATCTATCAAACAGACCGCTAAAACAAATAAATTAACAAAGAAAATGACGTAGGATCGATCAACCTGACCTTTATCAATATGTTTTACTATTATATCACTCTATTATATATTCTAAATAAACATGCACATAATACGAAGTATCCGTATTATGTGCATCATTTCATTTCATCATCCAAGAAACGTCAATGGTTAGTCCATAGATATACCATTCACGGTTAGTCGTACACATAGATATACAATTCACGGTTACTCGTACACATAGATATACCATTCACGGTTAGTCGTACACATAGATATACCATTCATGGTTAGTCGTAGACATAGATACACCATTCGCTAGATTGATATCTTCGTACTTTTTGTATAAAAAAGTTTGCACGATTTAGACCTATGGCCACACCATCGAACAGCTCTGACGTCACAAAATCATTGACAAAAACGTAGAGGAAACTCAAGGCCATTTAAAAAAGGTGCGACCATAGACAATATACTGCTCACTCATTCATTAGCCCAAAAATATTTTACAAATAAATGCTTTGAAAGATCTCAAATCTCAGAAGTTTGATAAGGCCATAATCATTTAGTTACGCATCCTAAACCCACTTGTTTGTATATAATAAATATTTTAAATACATACTATCATGACAGGCAGTGGTTTTCTACTGATATAGCCTTTTGTAATCACCTAAAATAAATGACCGAATTCACCGAAATAATTTAGATTTAAAATGTGCATTTTAAATAATAGGAATTCCCAGATTAGACCGGCCATAAAATGAATTTAGTACAAAGGCTAGCCGAACCTATTGTTAGAAAAATCGTAACTTAAATAATATAATCTTAATTGCTATTTTGGGAAAGTCCGCAATTCCTTTGTGATTTTATGGGACGACAATAAACACCTCAAAGGAATTGAGCCGCCCGACGGAACAAAGGCCGCTGAACAATGCGGGTTAAAAGATAATACCTACAGGTAGACAGGTAGACAGAAGGACAGTGGGCTCTAGGAGACAGTCGGGTGCAGTCTTCCGCGCAGGAAGCAGAGTCAGGTGCAGTCTTCCACCGAGGAAGCACGAGTCGAGTGAAAGCTTCCACCGAGGAAGCACGAGTCGTTGCAAGAGTCCGCCCAGGACGGAGAGTCGGTTGCAGTAGTCCGCCAGGACAGACAGAGTCAGGAAAAACCTTCCGCCCAGGAAGGTTCCTATTCTCGCTCCTTTGAGAGGCCGCCCAGGTCCTCTGACGACGAGAGAATTCTACGCTTCCATCCCAGAAGGAATTAACTGATCTTCGCCCTTCGGAGATCAACATCGGAGACCGCCCAGGCCTCTGATTATCGCGTTGATTATCGTTGCACCTACTCCCGATCCGGAGGTACATGAATATCTAGTGCGAACGCGAGGACTCTACATACAACGCAGCCACTGGACCCTGGACAGCTATCACCAAAAAGGGAAGTGCCTCTGACTCTAATGATAATTCCTCCCACAATGTCAGCCAGTGAACCTCTAATTTTAACTACAAAGACTTTAACAGTAGAATTAAGTAACTTTTTTTGTGAACTTTTTTTTTCACAGACAAAAATATGTGGGATCACATTTTTTTTAATCTCTTTTTGCATCCTGTCATTTGGACTTCCATATAATTTAATAAATAAATATATAAATCCTCTTGGAGCTGTAAAAACAAAACAACAAAATTACTTATTTATTGTGAATTACAGTCATAGTTACCAAAAATATTTTACATGGAAGAAAATGATACTTTTTTTTTACAGTAACTCCACACAGGAGACCCTGAGGGAAATAATTTCCCTCAAGGCCTATATCATCTTTGGGGATGCTATTGGGGACACTATTAAAATAATAACTTATCTAAAATTACATACGTATAGGCGAAAAATATTGTTTTTAAATTTAACTATCTTTTGTGTACTGTAAAACTATTGTTAGAGATTTCTTAACATATAACCTGAAATGAAATTATGTATATGTTGAAACATAATATTGTAAAACTATGTAGTCTAATTCGTACCTAATATAAATCCTCTACACCCATCAGGATGAATAAGGCTTTCCTTTAAAAATATATTTGTGTAAAAATTTTAAAAGCACTTTGAAATTTTCTACAAGGCTTAACGTTGCTAAAAATACTACAATTAGTCTCAATTCCTGACAGATTTTTATTTTAGAATATACATTTCACATAAATGAATTTAGCTACTTACATTGAAATGATCTTCACAGCAAGAATGATGTGATATTTCTGTGCAGCTATATAAAGTTAACCTATGAACTCTTAAACACGTGGAATGATTGCAATATAGAGTGGTGTGAGTTTTGTCTTCACTCCTCTTGAATTTACAGACTTTTAAAATTAATATAAGGGCGTTGTGCGCGTAGATAGATAGATGCCTGTGTACCTGTGTACTGATCACTGCAATTATTAATATTTGGATGAAAACACCTCAAGCGCGTAGATATATAGATGCCTGTGTACTGATCACTGCAATTATTAATATTTGGATGAAAACACCTCAAGCGCGTAGATAGATAGATGCCTGTGTACTGATCACTGCAATTATTAATATTTGGATGATAACACCTCAAGCGCGTAGATAGATAGATGCTGTGTACTGATCTCTGCAATTATTAATATTTGGATGATAACACCTCAAGCGCGTAGATAGATAGATGCCTGTGTACTGATCACTGCAATTATTAATATTTGGATGATAACACCTCAAGGCCACTGTGTTAAGAATTATGTATCATCAGCACCTTGGCAAGAGTGAACCTGCCCCCCAAAAACGAAGCTTCTTCTTTCTGGGAGTAAGGGTTGCGGTTGGCTCAACACAGCTCAAAATGTTCTTGCTCTGACCTATAAAAAGATAATATTTGGGGCTAATAAATACATTATTCATAACAAAAGGTACCAAAGAATGATGAACAAACAAACAGCTAGAAATATCCTTATGCACAGAATCCAAGGAATGGAAGAAAAGATCTACATATCAGATCAACAAAATGCAGAATACTATTACTCCCTTTAGAGTAATACAAAACTTGTAAATTAAACTTGTAGAACTCTTTTGGCACCAACAGACATACCGCTGGGCATTGTGCTCTTCAATATACATATATAATTAACACAACCAAAGTTCGTGAACAAAACGTAGAATATTATTCCCTTTCGAGTAACATAAAACAGTTGGATACATTCAAAATCTTCCAAAACCCTTTTGGCAGCCACAGCCGGACTCTGGGAAGACATTATGTCCCGAAATAAAAATATTTAACGTTTGTAAACAAAGCGTAGCAATGTATTTCTACATCATGGAAAATGCTGGTTGAAAATCAATAATGAATAAGGTGGGTCGATGTAATACAGAAGAGATTTATATATACCTTATTTGATGTAATCATGTTCTTGTATGGCATCAAAATACGTATTGAAGACTAGTGAAACACGGGTAGTTTCAATTGTAAGTCGGATATTTTCCCATCACGCGAACTTTTTTAACAAGCCATTGTCATTTTGCTTTCGTAGCGAAATGGGTCACAAACTAACACAAACCTTGCTAGTGTGTAATTGAAAATATAGTCCAATCAGTCAATTCTCCACAATTCGCGAAACTGCCTCTCTTTTAAACTTATGTGGACTGGATAATGGATACCTATGTCGAGTTCATAAATCAAATTCAAAATATTTACGTATGTCAGTTCTCGATATGACGTTTGACAACAATGGTGTCTCTGTCATTTCCTTGAGCGTAGCCTCTTTTTCTCTTACACGAGTTTCTTATGGTAGAGAGCGAGAGATCAAATTACTAGCTATGAACCAATGAAACTGAGCTTTCAGTGACAACGGTTTTTTTCTATGGTCAAACGACAACTCTGACGTCACACAACAAACCATAGAGATTACATATCTTTAATTGCGTTTTAAGCCCCTGGTCGTAGACAAGAATTGCGTAATAGACAATTCGTTAGCTGCGTGGGTACTTAATTGCTCTAACGGCACTTATCGAATTTACAGCATGGCAGAATATTGTCGCAAATAATATATTTTGAACTAAGCATGTCATTTCTATGGCAACCCCAAGTTCTTTGACATTTCATTGTTGTTTTTCAGAAACTAACGTAATCACAATGACATCATATTTCAGTGGTCGGCAAAGTGCGTCTCCCGAGCCGCATGGGGCTCTTTGGCCTCTTAAGTGCGACTCTGGCACAAAAATCCACGAGTAGGCGCAACAGTCTTGTCTACAGTGGTCGGAGCTTATCGTTTCTGTAAATCGAGGTCGCCTTTCAAAGGTACCTTCCTGAAGAATAATAAGAATAAGAAGTTTTTTAAATAAAGCCTTACTCTCCATTCAGCTGCACATCCAATAGGTATTTTTGTCATCAATTTGTTTTACTTTCCGAGCCTGCTGAAGCATCGCCAAGAAAATAATTCCTCCATTGACAAACACTGTTTCAAAACAACCATTTGTAATATGAGGGAAGCATTTCTCAGCAGGTTTCAGGAATTTAAAAACAGTAGAGTGACCTTAGCATGTGTCAAAAACCCTCTTAATGCTACGATAACAGATTTGAAATTTCCTTCTTTTGGCATTGACATTGGTAACTTGGAAATACAATTACTGGATTTAAAAAAAAAACAAGGAGCTCTAAATTTGAACGTCTTTATGTTGATTTGGAAATACTGGAGAGCGAATAAATGTGAACTTAGTTCACATCACAAGTGGTCTGGTTTGAAAGACCTGGAGAAGGAAGACATGATCATGTTCAACCCCTGGAATAGTATGACTCTTATGATCAGCTGAAAAAACTCTCGTTTGCTCTTCTTTTCCTTTTTGGTTCTACATATTTATGCGAACAATCTTTTTCAAGCATGAATTTTATCAAGAGTGAACTGAGAAGTCGTCTTATTGATGAGAACCTGCAATCGTGCCTAAAATTAAAAACAACAATACACAAACCTGACATTCTCAAACTTTCCAAGGAGATGCAAGAATATTGTTTGCATTAAGTGTTTGTCAGTCATTGTCTTGATTTAAATTTATGGATTCCTTACTTTTATACTATTTTGAATAAAATTAGATTTACTAAATTAATAAACAGATTTGGCACTCAAAATTTTTGTTAATCGTTGTAATGTACATATTTGGCTCTTTGGCGAAAAAGTTTGCCGACCACTGTCATAATTCATCTGGGCATAATCTACCATTAGTGTTGCATTAGTTATTTATCAATAGTTACGAATCATTTAAAATGAGTAGACCAAAAACAGTGGAACGAGGGCGGTTATTTACTGTGTATTCCGGCGCTATTTAGCTGAATTTCACGCTAAGAAACTCTTGCCTAACTTTGAAAACGTTTACAAACGCACTGCTGAAATGACTGGTAAGTTTAATGGTCTGTTGACAAATTTCGTCAATTTCGTACGTATTTAAATAATATTTTTGTGGATTTATGTAGATTTTTAAACAATTGCAATGTACATTCAGATTTGAGGTTAAGCTTCATTTGATACTTTATTGTAAACAAAAATGTCCAGAAGAATAACGACTCAAGTCATATTTTATTGTTTTTTTTTTTAAATATAATTTAGATCGTTAATATTTTTTTTGAGCTGGACGCGGGAAAATGGAAGCGAGAAGCATGAAACATCTGGTAGCTGAAAACGAGAAGCAAGAAGAAAAAGCGAGAAGCGGCGAGAAGAAAACACCAAAACCTGAATACGGGGAGTGGAAAGCTAGAAACTAAAATTAGAACAAGCGGGAAACAAAAACACTTTCTCTTAATAACTTGGTGTTTTTTTTTATTATAAATGTATATTTTTAATTACTGAAAATAATCAGAATCTTCATTACTATCCCCTCGCGAGACTCTCTTACTTAGTGCACAGTTATTTAGTCTCTTACTTAGACTTTCTCTTACTAACAATTTTTTTTTTTTTTATAAATATTTTTAAAATTTCAGAATGTTCATCAGTGCCCCCTGGACCCCGCGAAGCAAGAAAAAGAAGCGAGCAGCGACGAGAAGATAAAATCACAACATAAATGCGGGAAGCTAGAAACTGAAACAAGAAGAAGCGGGAAATAAAAACTAGCAGGAAGAAAGAAATTAAAACCAACGCTCAATTCATTACTTTATTCCTATCCTAACTATCCTACACTTCCATATTGGCTCGAGATTGGGATGTGTACCGCCTAATTAAATTCTATCCTTCTTCTCATCCTTAGAGCATGTGCTCCAAATTCTAACTTAATCATTGCCCCCTGGACAATGGTGTTTTGGTGGGACTCTTTACTTAGTACATTCTTACATACTCTTTCTCTTATTAACATATTTAGTTTTAATACATATTTTTTAAGTTACTGCATATTACGTATTTATTTAATATTTTCCTCATTCCATCTTTCTATTTACATTTATGAACACCGTTTGTATAATATAAAAATATACATTTTCAATAACTGTAAATTCACTTTGTGGCATCATTTTAAATTAAATAATATAGAATGTTCACTTGGACCATTGTGTCCATAAGCCAAATACTTGCTGCCATTTAAAACCTTTTGAACGACATAGCGCCCTCAATTTTTGTGTAACTTTAAATGTCAGACTGTACAGAACGGGGTTAAAAATCAGGTTATTGTATTATTGTGTATTTAGAAAGAGTATGTAAGATTATGTATTTATTATAATTTGATTTTTATGAGTTAGAACAAAGCAAGTAAAAAGAAAAAAAAGAAAATTCATACCATTTTCAGAAAGTCGATTTACCTGCATCTTCTGCAAACAATTAAGAGGAAAGGCTGCGTTTCCTGTTTCATGCATAACTTAATTTTGGATTTGAGGCCAAAATACCCATTAAAAATGAATTATATATTTTTAAAATTAAAGGTTTAGTAAATATCTAGTATGGATGAGAAGTAATTTATTTATTTTTATTTTAAATTATAGGCAATGAAAAAATAATAGTTTTTATAATTTTAGAGGCAACTCAGTAAATTATTTGCGGGGGTATCATTTTGTTTGAAATATCATATTTGCTATAAAATATCTAGAGATTTTTTTTATCAAAACGTAGGAATTGGGAAAAGATGACTAAAGACCTTATAAAATATATCTAGAATTTTAGGAAATAGACCTTATGAAAAATAGCCACGATTCTATAAATAAATGGCATCCCATAAAAAATAGCTAGAATATTCAAAGAAATAGATGGTTCTTAGAAGAGATGGTACACTGTATGAAAAAACTTTTGAAATATGCTTCAGTTACCTCATATATTTCAGGCAGTAAATAATAAATAAATAAATAGTTATGTTGGGTGTTCGGTGACCGATATTGTGTATCTTCTTGAGGGGAACGGCTGTGGTGCCTGTTTCATACAAAACTGAATTTTAGATTGGAGGTCAAAATACCCATCCAAACGGTATGATCTGTTTTTTTTTTTAAATTAAAGGTTTAGTAAATATGTAGTACGGATGAGAAGTATTTTATTTATTATTGTTTTAATTTTTTAAGTATGTTTCATGAAAAAAAATCAATTTTCATAATTTTAGAGGCAGCTTAGAAAATTATTTGCGGGTTTTTCGTACTTTTTAAAAAACATCACATTTGCCATGTAAGTATGATAACATAAATAAAAACATAAAAACAAAATATTTAAAAATACCCTTTTTCGGGTAGATATTTTAAATTATGTGCGGAAAGTTTGTGTTCCAGAGTAAATTGGTCGTTTTTAAATTAATTTAAAGTCAACCGTAATGCTTATTTTATTTTGTTTTAAATTGTATTTTACATATCATTATATTTTCAAAGGAGATGGGGTAAAACTTTTTTTTTAAATCATCGTTAGCCCCCAAATAATCGTTAAAGGCGCCTCTAAAATCGCGAAAAATCAATTCTATTAACATATAGGTATATTTCATAATGTAAAAGAATAATAAGTATAATTTCTTCTAACGATTGGTAACTTAAATAATTAAAAATGTCCTTTGTTTAGACCACTTTCATAAATATATATAAATATCTAAATTATATTTTAAATAACAAAGATAAAGATAATATTTTGAATAAGTAGGGAGTATATAAATTGATTTGTAATAATTGCAACTATTTTTACATGGGAAAGACTTGTAGAAATTTCAGTATTAGAGTTAAGGAACACCCAAGGTGTTCAAATAATAATAACTATTCTGAATTTGCAAATCATATTTTAGAAACCAATCATTCGTTTGATATAAGTAAAGGTTTAAAAAATTTACATACAAATACAACCGGTTTACAATTAGATAAATTTGAAATTTTAGAAATAAGAAAAAAGTTGTAACAGCGAATTGAATTTAATAAACAATCAAATATTTTTAAAAAGTAGCTGTCTTTTAAATTTATTTTAATATTAATAATAATAATAATTTCTTTTTTAATTACTAATACATATATTTTTTAATGTTTTATAGTTATTTTTAATTAATTACTTTAATATATTTTTATTTATGTTTATAATTTGTCTATTCTTAAATCATTATGTTCTAATTTTTATCATTTGTTTGTACTTGAAATTATTCTTTAGTATTCAATGTATTCATATATTCCTGAGGGTGACAGCATTGCTGTGGAAACATATAGAGATATTTATATATGTTTATAAAAGTGATGTAAACAATGTATATTTTTAATTATTTAATCAAAAAATAATCAATCATTTTCCCGAGCGGCATTACCAATGGCAGGTTAGTTCTGGATCTCGGAACAACAAAAGTTCTTTGCCTTTGTTCTTTTTTGTTCTTTGTGAAAATATCAGGAACAGGAAAACAGATATGACCATTTGGAAAATTAAGTGCTGTTACCAGCAAAGCAGTTTTCCTTCTAATCTGTCAGTGAAACTTAATACTAAAAACTAAAAATACTTGCAGAACTTAATAATAACAGTATTAAATTTGATTTACATTAAATAAAAATAATTAATTGGAGTTCTACGAATTAAACACAAAAACAATTAATAAACTAAATACCCACCATAAAAAGATAAATAAAATAATTATCAGAAGACTGAGAGTATAACCAGAGATATTAGGTATCCGGAGGTATAAATATACCAAAAACTTATTAAGTACTCTACGTGTTCCGACTTTTCGTTTACCACATTACCCTATTTAGACCTAAAACTAAACCACCCGCCAGAAAATACTCATTTGTGTTTTTCGTTCATTGTAACGATAAAAAATTATTTATAAATTTAATCATTGAAGAAAATAATATTAACAAATCTCAAATGAAACAGGAAACAGAAAAAGACACGGACAATAAAAAGGTATCAGTACCATCTGGCAATCAAACCTAAAACCCTTGTCTTACCGGAACAACATTCTAACCATTGATCTTATGAGACCTGTTTATTTAAATTTTATATCGATACCATGACTTATAGTCTGACATTTAAAGGTTGACAAAAATTGAGGGCGCTGTGGTCTTTCAAAAGGTTTTAAATCTCAACACGAATATGGCTCATGGACATAATGGTCCAAGTGAATATGCTATATTATTTAAGATAAAATGATGCCACAAAGTTAATTTACAGCTATTGAAGATATATATTTTTACTTTACACAAACGGTGTTCATAAATGTGAATAGAAAGATGGAACGAGGAAAATATTAAATAAATACGTAATTTGTAGTAATTTAAAAAAATATTTATTAAAACAAAAAAAATGTTACTAAGAGAAAGAATAAGTAAGAGTGCGTGTTTATGAAAATTTTGATAATTTGCAGTAATTAAAAAATATTTATAATAATAACAAAATAAAAACAATGTTCCTAAGAGATTGTGAATTTCTTTTTTCGAGTTGGAATCGAAAAATGGAAGCTGGTAGCATGAAATATCGGGAAACTGGAAACGAGAAGCAAGAAGAAGAAGCGAGAAGCGACGTCGAGAAGAAAAATCAAAACATTAATGCGGGAAGTTAGAAACTGAAACAAGAAGAGGCAGGAAACAAGAAGAAGCAGGAAGAA
Organism: Halesus radiatus; assembly: GCA_022606495.2. Taxonomy (NCBI): domain Eukaryota; kingdom Metazoa; phylum Arthropoda; class Insecta; order Trichoptera; family Limnephilidae; genus Halesus; species Halesus radiatus. The sequence continues at coordinate 32,496 of JAHDVE020001238.1, forward strand.
AGAAATTAAAAATAAAGCTCAATCCATTCGTTTAGTTTTATCTATCCTACATTTCCATATTGGCTCTATGCCATGTGTACCGCCTAATTAAATTATATCCTCCTCATCCTTAGAGCATGTGCTCCAAATTCTAGCTTAATCAGTGCCCCCTGGACCCTGGTGTTCTTGTGGGACTCTGTACTGAGTGCACTCATACTTTAGTCTCTTATTTACACTTTCTCTCAGTAATTTTTTTTTATTAATATTTTATAAATTACTAAAAATTACGTATTTATTTAATATTTTCCTCATTCCATCTTTCTATTCACATTTATGAACACCGTTTGTATAAAGTAAAAATATAAAGATAGAGAAATATTTTTGAGTAAGATTCTTGAGAAATATTTATGTTTAAGTTTGTTATGTACGTGTATATTATATATATATATATATAGTGTAACCTTACCTGTATATTTTAAGTTTTGAATAACAAGTTCCCGTTAGACAAACTACAAAAATGTAGTTTATCTGCACTTTTTTCCATTGTATTTTTTCTTTTGTAAAATGTAAATAATAAAAAAAATCTTCAATAGCTCTAAATTCACTTTGTGGCGTCATTTTAAAATAAGTAATACAAAATATTTACTTGGATCATTATGCCCATGAGCCATATTCGTGTTGCTATTTGAAACCTTTTGAACGACACAGCGCCATCAATTTTTGGCTACCTTTAAATGTCAGACTGTAAGTAGGAAAAAGTAATGAAATTTGGTCTGTATTTTTGTGCTTGCAACACCAGTTTCAAACTGACAGCAGATGGAGATGGACAGCAGTTTGGCCGCTGCGGAGGGAATTCCTTAACCGGATTCCTCGTCGCCTTTCGTGGCGTGCAACGTAACAATTTTCATATTATATAAAATAAAACTGTTTTATTATACCTCTTTTTATCTAACAACCGTTGTCATGAGTATCTTTATTACGTAAATATCGTCCCCATTCATAAGCCAGGTCAGCTCCATAGAATTATCCAACGTGTTTTCATTTTTTCTAGGTATCTCATTGTGTAGTACCTACATTAGCACATTGTTGACGCATCTTCCGACTTATTTGCTCTAATAGTCTCGCTATGGATTTCTCGGACACAGACACAGACACAGACGGTGTGACCATCAAATCGGAACCGGGGAGTCCAGGAGCAGGCGGAGGAGGAATGTCATACTACGATGTAGAAATTGACCTCCAGGATATTAAGGAAGAATGCCTGGAGCGCTCCGAGCAGTTAGCAGGTACGGAAGATATTCAGATATATGATTTTACAAAAATATATTTTTTGATTCCTCCAACAACGACGAAATGCACCTTTAGAGTCGCCGTATTGTAATTTTTTGGCTTTGAATTATATTTTGTTTTTGTTTTAACACAACTTTTTTAAATACATAAGCAACCTTCTCGTTCTGAAACTGAAACCAGTTGGTTTATGCATTTAATAAAGTGGTGTTAAAACAAAAATATATTTTTATTATGTCAAACCGCAAAGTGATTGCTTCGTAACAAATTTAATTATTTTTCTTTTAAAACTTTTTAGACAAACAATTTAAAAAATAGTTTCCGGTTCATAAAAATAAATAAATAAAATATTTGCATACGCGGAGGTCCAAAAAAATGCAATAAATTTTTTACTTTCTTTATATAAAAACGTTTAAATATTGAAGAAGAATTGACACCATTTTTAATGTTAGTATGAAATGACATTTGTCAAAAGTACCAACTGTATAAAATGAATATCTAAAATAAAGGTTGTTAGTATCTTAGTTTGGGTTTTTCTTTCTTAAGTACCACGTGCAAATATGTTTCTATTTATTTTTATGAATCTGAAAATATTTTTCAATTTATTAAATTATGAGTTTTCAACTGTGTCCCGACAGGAAAAAATTACCGTATATTTGAGGATTATGGTTTATTTATTTTAAGCTTTAAAAAAAATTATAATAATATGTTAATTTTCAACAATTGGTTCAGCAGATAATCAATTTCATTGGCCCGTCTGCGGCCCTGGGGCCCAAACCTGTATCTTCTGCGTTGGCTTAAAGTTAAATCGGCAATAAACAGCATATTTTGTCAGCTTTCATAAACGCGGATTTCATAGCGTAACGGATTTGTCTCTTAACTTTAAAACAAACGTCAGCTTATTGGCGCGACACGGTTTACCAATCTGCCAAAATGTGTTGTCTATGGCCGATTTAACTTGCGTTAGCTAACGCAAAGATAGACTTAGGCCACGGGAGTCCAAACGTCTTCTATTGGCTACATAATTTTTTTTTTTCAAATCGGTATAGATCTGCTTTGGATTGCCTGTTCGATGTTTTTTCATATGTTCAGTTATTATTTTCTTTTTACTCTTTATCTTCGTATTGTAATATATGTTTTTATCTTTCTATATATTATCAACATTGCATTTTTTTGTTTGTTAATTTAGTATTAGTTTACACCATGCTCCAGAGACCTAGACAAGCGCGCTCTCTAAACCAATGTATTCCAAACCAGATTGTTTGTTGATAAGAAATACTCTAGAGATATATATATAATACGGTGACCAGTCAGTGGCTGAGTTGGCATCGCGTTTGGGTCTCACCCAGGTGTCGTGAGTTCACTTCCTCGGCTGGCTAAGTCCTCCATTTACGACACAAGCAATATCTTCCGCTTACTGTGATGGTAGTAGGAGATTTTCAAATATTGTCAGGTTATTCGTAACCAGGGAATATTTGTCTTTCTTTTTAAGAAAACAAATAAGAAACAAATACGCACAGCATTTTCCATACATTAAGATGGCAACATGCTACACTGGCGCACCTAGCGGCGCGCGTTGGCGGATTTTTATTGGATTTTCTGTGAAATATAATATTCTTAATAAATCATAAAAATCGAAAATTCGTAAAATAAATATTATCTAACCGTTTTTTTATTAAATAGAAATTAAAGAAAATCTCTCATAATTTATTAAATAATCATTTTATTCCCTTTCTTAATCGCTAGATCGATCGCGACCGTCAAGCGGCGAGGCTTATAACGGTTAGTACAAACCAATAACCTCTGCAATATTTTTTTCATTTTTGAAGAAAAAGGCAGTAAAATCATGATTATGTCAATTACCTAATATTTATTTTTTCGATTTATTTATTTTATTAAGTTTGTATTTCACAGAGAATCTATTTAAACGTATAAAAAAAAACAATTCCGCCAACGCGCGCGCTAGGGGCGCTAGTGTAGCATGTTGTCATCAGATGTCAGGAACAGTGCGTATTGTCATTTTCAGTATTTGTATTACTAGTTTCACCTATTTATATTATCCAAGTGGAAACCTGAAAATGGTCAAATTTATCACCCGTATTTTTATGTAAACTGTTGGTCTTCCAAATAAACAAAAATAAAATAATAATACTTTTTTTTCCACAGTTCGCACTGATGATGAAGTAAACGTCCTGAAGGAATCTGGACCAACTAAGCAGCAAGAAGCAGAGACAGAGGGGACTCGTTTAGAAACATTCTCATGTGTCCAAAGTAGTTTTTCTCGTTCTTCTAACGTATCAAATTTAAAGACGCGCGTTCTGGCGTACTCCGCACTGAAACCCTTGACATGCTCCGAATGCAGCTATTCATGTTTTCAAAAAGCAAATTTAGATACACACATGCTGATGCATTCTAGAATGCAACCATTCTCCTGTTCCGATTGTAGTTTTTCATGTTCTCATATATTAATTCTAAAGACACATGCTCTGAAGCACACAGCTGCAAAACCCTTTGCATGTTCTGAATGTGATTATTCATGTATTCAGAAATTACAAATGCAGACGCATATGCTGATGCATTCTGGATTGAAACCATTCTCTTGTTCCGAATGTAGTTATTCGTGTTCTAATATGTCTAACTTACGGAGACATGTTCTGATGCACTCCCAACTAAAATCCTTCGCATGTTCTGAATGTAGTTATACGTGTTTTTTTAAAGCACATTTACAGACGCACATGCTGATACATTCTGGATTGAAACCATTCTCTTGTTCCGAATGTAGTTTTTCATCTTCTAATTTGTCTAACTTAAAGAAACACGTTCTGACGCACTCCAAACTAAAACTCTTTGCATGTTCCGAATGTAGTTATTCATCTGTTCGGAAAACAAGTTTTCAAACGCACATGCTGACGCATTCTGGATTGAAACCATTCTCTTGTACCGAATGCAGTTTTTCATGTTCTAATAAATATAGTTTGAAGTCACACGTTCTGACACACTCCAAAGTAAAACCCTTCGCATGTTCCGAATGTAGTTATTCGTGTGTTCAGAAATCAAGTTTACAGACGCACATGCTGATGCATTCCGGATTGAAACCATTTTCTTGTTCCGAGTGTGGTGTTTCATGTTGTAACAAATACAGTTTAAGGACACACGTTTTGATTCACTCAAAAATAAAACCCTTCGCATGTTCCGAATGCAGTTATTCGTGTGTTAATAAATCAAGTTTACAGACGCACATGCTGACGCATTCTGGATTGAAACCATTTTCTTGTTCCGAATGTGATTTTTCATCTTACAACAAATATAGTTTAAAGTCGCACGTTGTGACGCACTCCAAAGTAAAACCATTCGCATGCTCTAAATGCAACTACACATGTTTTCAAAGAACACATTTAAAGAGGCACATGATGAAACACTTCGGGATAAAACCGTTCGCATGTTCCGAGTGTAGCTATTTAACTTCTGATAAATCATCTTTGAGTAGGCACATTCTCTTGCACTCTGGTCTAAAACCGTTCACATGTCCCAAATGCAGTTATTCATCCTCTCAAAAATCTGCTTTAAAGATGCACATTCTGTCTCACTCCAGTGTTAAATTGCTCACTTGTTCCGAATGTAGCTATTCGTGTAATCATAAAGCAAATTTAAAGTCGCACATGGTGAAGCACTCTAGTATGAAACCATTCTCTTGTTCCGAATGCAGTTTTTCATGCGCTCGCGCATATGCATTAAGGATACACGTTCTAACGCACTCCGCACATAAACTATTCGATTGCTCCGAATGTAGTTATTCAAGTTCTGATAAATATGTTTTTAACCATCACGTGAAGACGCACTCCGAAGTAAAACCAATCACGTGTTCCGAATGTAGCTATTCATGTATTCGACAAGAAAGTTTGAGAACGCATATGCTGTCACACTCCGGATTGAAACCATTCTCTTGTTCCGAGTGTAGTATTTCATACACAAATAAATCAAGTTTAAACAGACACAAGCGGACACATTCTAAAACATAAATACAATGATGAAGATTTTTTCTCATGATGGAAATAGTGAACAGTTTCAAATATTGACGGTCTCAACCTTTGGGACGCTGAGCTCCCGCGAACTTATACTTTGGTAGTGTGCCGAGGGTAAATTTATCCGAGTCTATTTTCATAATAACTTGTTTTTTGCAAAATAATGTTTTTGTTAATTGTAATGTATTTATTTATTTGTAACAATTGTATTTATTTGTCATGAGTAGTTTCCCCGAAATTCAGAGAAATGATTTTTTTGACATTGCCGATCGGATACGCTGACGTTCACCGGATTTTCGTCTGCGACGGGCAATTCCAGTGCGCTAGCAGTTAAGCATCTTGAAGTAGCTCTTTGATTTAGGATAATTTAGTCGTTAGCTGGGGAACGTTAGGGTACGAATGATGAACTCAACGATGAGGGAACGAAAACTTGTTTAGGAATAGGAATCATATTATATCAATTTATCAGTATCATAGGACTGCGATCAGCACATGACCTACACTATGCAGTAACGTGAAATTTTAAGCCTCCGGTGTACTGGGATTGTTATTTGAGAAATCTAAATCGAAACTGATCTACAAATTTCAACAGCCTTTTTTGTGAATTATTAGGAACTACAGTACTATTTATTTATTTTTTTATTAATTCAAACTTAAATGTCAGCATAATTATTTTTTTTAAAGTTAGTGTTCATAGTTAAAATAATTTTCAATTGTTCAAAGTCTGCTAAAATGCTTCAAAAAATGAGCTTTGCCGTACATAATTTTCTTATTCTATTTATGGTATACCATAACTTAACGTTAGTAATAAAAGTATGTACCTTTTTAGAAACTTTAACTCAAAGAATAATAATAGTGTTGAGCATTAATATTATCATAATTTCCGTATTGATAATTGGTTTGTTCATGAATACTTTAATTTATTTTAATAATAGTGTTTTATGTTGAACAACAATTGTAGACTCTAAAGTCACCCAAATTAAGTTTAAATTTCGTCAAAACTAAAAAAATGACATATTTAAAATACAAAACAAAATCGAAAAATACAAATATTCATACCAATCTAAAAATATAATGCGCATGTGACGTTAGATGTTCCAAATGCAATGGTACCAACATAACAAGGTGTTTTGTTGAGATGATTTTTTATTCGCTTTTAAATAACGCTTTATAAAATCATTGTAAGATTATATACAATAAAAGTTATATATTCAGAATCGGCGTTTGCTGATCTATGTGAACATATATTTTTAAAGCCATTATATTTTTCGCTTGAGTTTCTTATTCTAGTTAGTAAGATGCTTTCTAGCTGTCCACTTCCACACTTCCTTCAGGTTCAAAACTTTTCCTAATTTCGGTATGCTGTAGTTCCGCTGGCTCCAGGTAGTTGGGGCTTTTATGCGGCATCACATTAAAAATATTCTACCATTTTCTCTTTTAATTATTTTTTTTAGCTTATGTTGTTTTCAGCAATGTATAATTTAGCAGTAATTCTAACGCTACTGATTCAAATGAATTGGAAGATTTGAATAAAATGATTTATTAATAGGCACATAGAACATTTACATTCGAGGAGTCACACTATGTCGAAAACGCTGCAATAATTGTTATTTTTTGTCCATTTTCATGCTAAGGGTTGGTCGGTACAAATTACTACTCAGCAATAAATCCGCCCATAAAAATATGTATTATGTTTTTTTATAAAGAGTTAATAAACTAGAGTAAAATACACCTATTTTATTTTTATTCTAATAATTTTAAGCCGTTAACCTTTCCCTTACGGTGCTACAATAAAAATACTCGTTCCGGTGTTGGGTAGTCACTACACAATAAAAAATTAGCGATTTCAAATCGGAAAAATAAGAAAATTCGTAGCTAATCCTCTTAGGTGATTTTAATTGAAATAAAAAATTATAATTAATTGAGATTTATTTGCTGAAAACATTAAAAAACCATCTGGCAATGCTCACGGAACGGGCACAGATCCACTCTGGTTGCAAGCCCGAGAGCTACTGCCGCTAGTACGCCTCTACGCCTCGAAGGAAAAAAAACACGACTGAGAACATCGAGCTCCTCGCGCTTCTACAGTATGCAAGAGTGAGATGCGAATATAGTGTCGCGCTTCCCGCATACTTTTCACATATCGTCAAGACCCAATGTCGAGGCACTCACAGCGCTGTTATACACGAATTTGTTTCCGATGTTCACAAAATACCTTCGATGTACCCGATAAATTCCGATTATTTTTAATATTATTTTTTTTAATCAATGCGTAAATATAGTACGGAGGAATACCTAAAATCTTAACCTTTCATTTATTAGAGTTATAGAGATATTGATGGATATTAGAAGCAATGTGTAGAAGAAACCCATCACAAGGAAGGGAGGGTTAAACTGAAAAATGTTTAAATAAGTAAAGCATATAGCGAGCGTTCCTCAAGGTTCTTATTGGGACCAATTTTGTATATTATTTATGTATCATTTATTAAACACGCTTTTAGACATATAAAACACTTTGTGTGTGCTGATGATACAACTTTGGTGATTTCTAGAAGTTATTTGAAAACTTGAATGGATCTTTTACAAAATAATACATTAAATTTGTAATGGACTCTGGATAAATACAAAAAAAAACTAGATTGATAAGATCCCCCAATGCAAAGATATATTTTACAGCTGAAATAAAAACACACTTCAGATTGCTTACACGGTGGTATTCCTGCATTGTGTGCTTGTGAAAATGTCGAACTCATTAAAGAATACGTTTATTTAGGTGTTATTGGTTGTTTTTTTCAGGTGGGTTTTACGAATAAATAAAGTTTGTGTATTACCAAGAACAATTATTGTTAGCAGATTTAATAAATTAAAGTTTTTTGTTACAAATCTGCACCCTTCGAATACTTTCTTTATCATTAGCTGGATCGGTTATAAGGTACGAAATTACCGCCCTGTAAAAAAATATCATCAGTGCAAAATTCATTGATTAAATTATTAGCACATAAAAGTTTATACGAACAAAGGCATATTATTCCATACTTTTATCAGTCTCAAAATTCTTTCAGTAAGATCAATTCTGTGGTTCAAAATTATATTTCAGCACATTAATAACCCTATATATAATAAAAATAGACTAGAGCACACTTACAATACTCCTCTCAATTTTAATTAAGTATTAATGGTTCCTAAGCATACAAAAAACGTTAGATTACATGATTCCTAGCTGTTTAAGGGTAAACTAAACGTAATAACACTCACAGGTGTCGCTAATTTAAACATTTTAGAAAAAAACTCTTTTAGCAGGGAAATTATGTGTGTGTGTGTGTGTCGAAGGTTTCTTCTTGAATTATTATTTCTTTTTGAATTAAGCTGTGTTTTCTTAAGCCGATTTCCCAGAAAAGTTAAACATACACGTGTTGCAATCAGTACAATTTGTTTAACTTTGCCATTTAATGTTACCTCCTTCCATTATGCTCGATTTAAAATATGTAATTTATAACACATTGGGCCTATATATTTCGTAGTTGACAAAATCAGACGAAATTTGGAGTGTTTTTGATGAACCGAGGACCAAGACATAACAGTGTTTATGTATCAAATAATTTATTGTGATAAACATAACAAAATGGACCAGTATGGTATATCCCGAGACAGCACTCAAACTATAAGATAAGATGTTTACATATTACTACTACTTTTTCTTGTCAAACAGATTAATATTTATTGCTTTCAGATTTCTCAGATTTTGTTCATTTAAGACTAGGAATAAGTTTAATCCTTATTGATACCTAGATATTACTTCGTAACTGTTGACTGCGTAAAGGGTACACTTGAAGTAATTAATGGTTTTGGGATTCAAAGTCCACAAGCTATAAAGAGAACAGCAAAAAACGCAGTAGAAATTAATGTTCCATATTATCGCCTTCGGGTGGCCCAGTAGTGTGGCCGACGGAAAAAATATATTAACCGAGTTTTTATTTTTTGACTTGGCAATATTTCTTGTCTCCGCTGAGCGAAGCAGCGGTCTTGAAATTTAAAATTTCGCTTTCACGTCTTCCCGTAGTATGTTGATCTAGTAAGATTTTAATGACCTCTGTTGATCTACCTTTAACACCGTCTATCTGGGCTCCGGTGGAATACATCTGTATGAGTTGGCAACAGTGCCTTAAACATTACCAAGGTTGTCAGTTTGCAACTGACCCCAGTCGGTATGTTCGTCATCAAAGTATAAGAAATTTGCTCCAGTTTAAGGGTTATTTTTTATTCATTTTTTCTCCTTTCGTTGCACCGTTTGATGTATTCTCAGTTTCTAGATACAAGATGATCTAGAAATGAATGTGTATTCAGTTTCTAGATACAAGTTGATCGGTTATTTTTTTATTAATTTAATCTCCTTTCGTTGCTCCGTTTGATGTATTCTCAGTTTCTAGATACAAGTCGTAAATGAACAAAATCTGAGAAATCTAAAAGCAATAAATATTAATCTGTTTGACAAGAAAAACTAGTAGTAAACACCTTATCTTATAGTTTGAGTGCTGTCTCGGGAAATAGGTTAGGTTAGGTTGTATGAATTTTTAGTATCTTCTCCGGGTACCTTGCTTGTTACACACAAGGTTTCTCCTAATTCTTTTTTTTTATAAATATTCTTTATCTACATTTAATTAAATTTTTTATTTTTCTTAATTTTCGTTAATTTCGTTAATTTCTTTAATTCTTTTGTTTTTTTTCCAAGTATGCTATGTATATTTTGCTAGTTATTTTCTGTGTCCAAATTTCTGTCCTGTTCTCTTCAGTGATTCCGTAGTTTTTTAGATTGAAATTTAGTCTGAATCTGTCTACATCAAAAATTGAGCATTTTTCTAATACGTGGGTGCTATCATGTACAGATGTTTTGTCACACGGGCACTTGTCATCATATATTATTTTGAAGCGTTTCAGGTATTCCTTAAAGCATCCATGTCCTATCAACATCTGTGTTGCGTTAAAACTATTTTCCGCGTGTTTCCCCTTTTGAAGTTCCGTGTTTATATTTGGTAAGTGTTTCTTAGTGATTTTTCCCGTGCTTTCCTCCATCTTTTATTCCATTTTTATTCCGTTTCCCTCTTTAGTGTTATTTTCGTGAAGCTTGGAGGTACTTTACTGTAGTCTGGACGTTTTTTCAATAGTCTTCCCCTTTTCGCTGCTGAATCTGCCTTTTCGTTTCCTTCTAAGCCTTTATGCGCTCTAACCCACTGAAATTTTACCCTGTTGTTATTTTCTCGGCATGTTTCTAATTTACCCAAATATTCCCTTTTCGTAGTTTTCTCATCCCTTAACGTTTCTAATGATGATTTGCTGTCTGAGTTTATAGTTATGTCTTTGTCTAGAATTCCCTTCATTTGAACCCATTCTATGGCTTTTTGAATAGCTAACATTTCCGCTTGGTAAACTGTGCAATAATCTTCTAATTTATATGAATTTGACACCCAATATTTCCCCTACTTCTTTTATTACTACTCCTGCGCCCACTTCACCGTCTTGCTTGCTTCCGTCTGTATAAATTTGTATCGGATCCTCGTTAATTTTATTTCCATTTGCTAACTTGATCGTGATATTTTCTTTTATTATTTTTCCTGGATGTGATAGCTCGTTTACACTGCGTGTTGTCAGTATTTCCCTGTCAGCCGGTAGGAAGTAAGCTGGTATTCCCCTTCTGTTTATTCCATAAACATTTTTAATTTCGGCTATTTTCAGATCTATCGGTGGTGTTCCTGCTAAGGCTAGAGATGAGGTGGTGGAGATTGTTCTGTACCCTTTACAAATTCTAATTGCGTACTGTCGCTGAACGCTTGCAAGTTTATTCTTATTTTTTACTCTTTCGCATGAATCTCCCCAGAACCCT
>JAHDVE020001239.1:0-38857 GCA_022606495.2 Halesus radiatus
TATGTCATATTTGTAAAAAGCATTAACTTTGTGGCTCGCCATAATTTACAATAAAAAACACATAAATTTGTTGTAGACCACTTTTATTTTATCAAAACTCTACCGGTTTCGGAAGCACCCTTTCTTCATCAGGAGAATATTAAAACTAACTTATGATATAAAATATTGACAAGTCTTGTCAATATTTTATATCATAAGTTAGTTTTAATATTCTCCTGATGAAGGAAGGGTGCTTCCGAAACCGGTAGAGTTTTGATAAAATAAAAGTGGTCTACAACAAATTTATGTGTTTTTTATTGTGATATATTATGTATTTATGTTAAAATTAATTAATCGATTTAATCGTAAAAATTTTTAAGTCGGCTTGTTGTGGTATGTTTATGTTTTTACGTTCAGAGGAACGAATTGATTTGTGGTGAACGATTTATGTATTTTCTTTCAAATGAATTAATTGGTTAACCGATGATGTTTCTAATTTCAAAATGAATCGATTTAGCATTGACATATTGAAGTACCGATCTTTATACTGCCATGTAGAATAGCTTGCATCATATGAATGATGATCAGATGTTGAATCAGGTCACCCTGAGATGAGATGGGCCGATTATATGAAGAGAACTGCATACTTCAGATAGTTGAGAGCCGCTAAGGATCAGCAAATCTGGAAAAAATGAGGCAGGCCTATGCACAAAGATGGGGCCTGATTCCAGTTCTTTTTAAGGATGAGACATTTTTCCGATTCCATGTCAATGTCAATACATTTTTAGGAGTTTGGATTACTACACTATTATTATAAATTATAAGTGCATCACCCATAATTACCACGTATAGTTTATTATAATTTTTAGAATTTAAATCACTTTTATCTGACATTTCGGGCTTTTGTGAAAAGGTACTTTACAAACGTCGCAATTTCGTTAATTCGGTTATTTTTTAAAATCAATACTCACGAAAAAATTGAGTTTTTCTTTTGTCAAAACTATGCAAATATTGATATTTTTTAAAGAATGTCATTTGTTGAATGACAGCTGTCATCTTTGATATGTCCTTTAAAAGAACCGGAATCGCTCACCTGAACGCCAGAAGGCTCGTCAAAAATAAGTTGTTGATTTGAGACTGCCTCCTTGTTATCGTGGCTCCTTTTTAATTTTTTTATTATTATTTATTTCTGACTGTATCTATTTAATAGTATACAGGAATGGTTTATTGATAGCTTGCGATACGCCCACGCCGCATTTCCTTAAAGAAATTGATTTATTATAGAGAATTTAATATTTGTGTTTTTTATAATAATGACACTGTGAATATAAACTGTTTTATCTAAGCTAAAATGCGATAAACTTGTCGGGAATAGTTATCACCAACGTTTCTATAATCTATACATAGATATAGATTATAGAAACAAGGGAGATGGGTCATGAACCATTATTAGTATGAAAACTCGCATACAACGCGTGCCGTCAACATCGTTCACCCATACCACTGCAAATGGCATCTACGCATACCGGCGCCCCGCCTTTATTTCTGCTTACACACCAAACGCATAACCTTTATTGCACAGTCGCTTTGATAGTCTGTGCAATTTGGTCGTAGCTCGGCGACAGTCGGCAAGTTTCCATGCCACATCTCCCTTCGTTTCAATGTCCAATAGCAGGAAACTAACATATTTTCTGTCATTATGGTATTTGCCGTCTGTTCTTTCTTCGTCAATGCGGCAGTTTTCAGCTTGCAAAAGCATTTCCATCATACTTTAGATTTTTTTTCAAGCATTTTATGCATTTTTTTTAATATTTGTATACCACACAACAGTTCTAAATGCTCGGAATCGGTGGGACTATGGTAACCCCAATTAGGGTATGTTGTAAGGCTTAATGAAGTGGGGGGGAGAGAGAAAGGTTGGGAAGCACCTGACTATTCAGATATGGCCACTAAACACAGCTAAAGCCATTCCAAGCAACGTTGCGATTCTGAATGCTGGTCTTTCAACAGGGCGATACTGAACCCATTTACCACTCAGGAGCGTGCTGAAAACGTACTGTATTTTATATTATATTAATTATCTTGCATATTACATAGAATTATTCCTCCACGTGATTCATTTTAATATCATTAGCCCGCCACATGTCAAAAACATCTGATTTTGACAGCCGCTGTCACCCGCCGCACAGTGGACGAGATATCTGTCCGAAGGGACGTTAATAATTTATCTCCATTCTGTCGGTCGCACCGTGGTCCAATCCGGTTTTCAGGCCAAATAACAGTGGTTTTTTATCTGTTTTCGCTTTCTCTCTGATATTGAACCTGCGGTCGGTATTATCAGCTTCTAAACTGGTTTTTACATGGTTAGGTACTGAATTAAGATGTTGTAAACTTATTTTTACTCTTTGGAGTTGTGATTTTACGCCAAAAATGGTAATGTTGTATTTGTTGGTTTCATTGGTGTCTTCTTGGTATTTAGGTGTACGAGCATATGCATTAATGAGTTTAATTAAGTAGAGAATATTATTATTTTGTTTGTAAATTTTATTTATTATGTACTTTTGCTATTTTTGATTTATTTATAGTTTATATGGTATATTTATAGTTTTAAGAACGCTCGTCAATGGCACGGTTGTGTCGAAACCGGTATCGAATTTAATAAATCAATAATAGCAAAAGTACATAATAAATAAAACTTACAAACAAAATGTCTAGAAATTGCTATATAGTGAATGCCGAAAAAATACAAGAAATAATATTATTAATAAATTAATTAAAAATTACTATGTAATCACCACTTTCTTAATATATACATATCAATATGTTTCGAAAGCGAAGCTTTCCTTTTTAGGAATATACAGAATACTAAAAAATAATAATGTCAAGTATAGACAAATTGTAATTATAATAATATTATTATTGTTTAATTTTGCGTTCTTTCTCTCATTTTAAAGAGTCCCAACTGTGGAATGAGTTGTCGACTTCTGTATACCCTCCTTCCGACAACATGGGTCTCTTCAAGGCCCGGGTTCACTACTTCCTTTCCTCTAAAAGACTCTTCAGACAGCATCCCAAAACTGTCCGGATCCAGTGTGACAATGGCATCTCCAATTGGGGTATATTGTGAGAATGAAGGGAGTGCGAGAAGAGTAAGGTTGGAAAGTACATAACTATTCAGATCTGGTTATTACCTAAATATGGATATTTCCATTTCAACCAACCTTTCTGTGATGAAAAGATTTTTTTTAATTAAAAAACCTTTGTAACTTTTTCCACTTATTTATTTTCGACCGGACCGGTTTCACCCTATCACGGGCATCGTCAGACTGGCACAATGAATACTAAATATATGGTATATAGCATCGATGTCGGGAGTGAGTTCCCCTGCTTTCTAATGTTGTTTTTATTTTTGACTTGAAATTTGTTTTATTGCTGACGGTACTGTTTACTATTATGTTTTTAATGTGATGCTTTACTAACTTTAGTACAGATGGTTCTAGTAGTAATAGTGCATAGAGTTGCCTTTAGATATCTCTAGTATAGCCATACTCCCACTTGAGATTAAAAAGAGTTACCCGCCTGCAGAGCCGCCACAAAGATTTTGATATTATTTTTTTTTTATTTTTTTTTTATTGTATAATATTAATTATATACAGTGGGAACTTATACCCGCTAAGCCACTGCAAGTAGCTTGTCAGCAGGAGTTTATTTCAACAATATAATATAATACAACAATAAATTACAATCATCATACATGTAGGGCAAAAATTATTATATTTAGGCGCATGCATCTTGTGCTGTACATAAGTTGAGAAAAAAAAAAACTTAAAGAGAAAAAAATAATGGTAAAAGCATTACAGATTTGTTATTGAGATACTAGAGTCCAATCTTATAACACCGATTTAAATAATATTATAAAAATGTCAATATCATAAAAATATCAAAATTATAAAAGTACCAATATTATAAAAGTATCAATATTATAAAAATATCAATATTATAAAAACATCAATACTTTTAAAAATATCAACATTATAAAAACATTCATATTACAAAAATATAACTATTACGTAAATATCAGAAATATCAAAGCATCTGTAAGTATTAAATAGATTAAGAAATAAAAAATTTAAAAGATATATACATAAAACAGCAGTACAGGTTGGTTACAATGAGGATAGACTTAAATATAATAGTAACACCGTAACAGTAAGTACACCAGATATCTAGGAGCTATACAACCATGGAGACCGTCATATTTGTTACCATCAATACACAAGGTTACTTTCCAAAAGCCAACACTTTAACATCAGTGAGAATTTCATCATAGGACAATTGTTTTTAAATTCGTACGGCAATTTGTTAAATATAAATGGTACAATGTATTCAAGGGTTCGTTGACCATATTTATTTTGAAATATTGGCACTATCATTCCTATATTTTGTGTGAAACGTGTATTGTGTACATGATCCACCACTGCCTTATACGGACTTTCAGATATATGTTGCAGTAGAATTTTATGCCACAAAATACCACGAACAGGTAATACATTAATTGATTTGTACATGATATCAATGTCTCGCCTTTGGTTAAAAACTGTTTTACTTACTAACAATTTTACCATGGCGTTTTGAATCAGCTGTAAATTTTTTATGTTGGTCTTACAGGAGTGTCCCCAAGAAGTTATACCATACCTTATAGTCGATTCTGCTAGAGACAAATAAATTAGTTTCATGGATTTATTGGCACGTATAATTTTATCTTGTGGAGTCTTCCTACAATGGCTCGAAGTCGCTTACAGAGGTTGGAAATTTGTATGTCCCATTTCATATTACAATCCACCGTAACACCTAGATACACGTACTGGTTGACTAATTCGATACTTGTACACGCGCAGGGCTGTTTGGCATTATTGTGAATGCAATTAAATGAATGGGATATGATTACAGGTGCCTCTCTGTACCTTGCATGCGGGGATCTTATATGCATCAATTTCGTTTTTTTAGCATTGATTATTAGACCAGAGTCGTGTGACCATTTTAATAAAGAAATAAAGTCTACCTGTAACAATTTTATTGCAGTATCCAAATTTTCATGGGATATTATAAGTGTTGTATCATCAGCATATACATAATGTTTAACAAACGAGAATATTTTGTTCATAAGTGATACAAAGATAATATAGAGCGTTGGACCTAAAATTGACCCTTGTGGAACTCCTGTTTTGACATTTCTTCTTTTACTAAATTTGTCTGATATTTTTACCTGGATTTGGCGGTTGGTTAATAAGTTTTTGAATAGTTTGAGAAAGTTTCCTCTTACCCCTATTGCCTCCAAAATATTTAACAATTTCATCGAGTCTATAGTATCAAATGCCTTTGAATTGTCTATAAACAGTACCAAAACATGTCTTTTATTATTCAGTTCATTATTTATATAGTTAGAGAAATCCTGAAGTAACATTTCAGTACTTTTTTTTTTTTGAAAACCAAATTGATTAGGATCTATTAAAGAAAAGCAATCCAAGTATTTGGTTAGTTTTAAAGATATGTATTTTTCAAGAATCTTTTCTAGAGCGGGTAATATACTAATCGGTCTATAGTTTTTTATATCAGTATGTTTCCCATTTTTGTAAATAGGTCTGATAATACTACATTTGAGTTCATCTGGTATCACAGCTTGTGTTAAAATTGTGTTGATCAGATGGGTTAATATAGGACCCAAAATATCTATGTGTCTTTTTATGTCAAACATTCGGATATTATCTATGCCAGGGGACCTTGAATTTTTGAGAAGTTTGACTATACTCAGTATGTCTGCGAGTGATGCTCGTGGTATATACAAACTTTGCGGTGACTCTATCGGGACAATATTTGACGCCTTAAAATAACATTTATGAACCATTGAGGCTATGTTATCTGAAAAATAATTAACAAATTGGTTTGTAACATTTTCCGCAGATTTTTAACATAAACCTACTAATTACATCGTCACAGTTACTCTTTGTCCTACGTCCTAGAATTTTATTTATTTCATCCCATGTTTTTTTGATATCTGAAAAATTATTATTAAATTTATCATTGAAAAAGGTTGTTTTACTTTTTATTATTAATTTAGTAACAAAAATTACGAAAAGATTTGTATTGTTTTTCATAAATTGCATTTGTTGGGGAGCTCTTCCACCGCTTAAATAAAGAATCTCGTTTTTTAATGTGTGATAGAATATCTTCTGTCATCCATTCTTTTATAATCCAAGGTCTTGCATTGGGTTTTACATCTATAAATATTTTACTATTTTCATATACTTCGTTAAACTTGCTTTTTATTTGACTATATAAATTATTGCAATGATTTGTCTGAAGCAAAGCATTCCAGTTATAATTTCTAATTGAAAAATCTATTCGTTTTTGAGATAAAATTGAGACTTTCCGCCCTTTATTTGTAGGCTGTTTATTAGTTTTATAGTACGGAATGTTCACAGCTGTCGCAAAGTGGTCTGCAATGATGAAGTCACAAACACATGCGTAGAGTATGTCAGTTTCTTTGTGTTTGCTATTATATCTAACAAAAATATGATCCAAACATGTTCGTGTCATTTTACTATTTGCTATAGCTTCCCCTGTAACGTCGTTTATACATTTTGTAAAATAGTTATTTGAAAGAGCATTTTTATAGTGAATAATCACAGGATCTATATAATTTAACAAATCAATATTTATGTCACCAAATATTAGCATATTTTCATTAGGGTTTGAACATTTTGTTAATATTGATGAAAGTACATTGATAAATGATTGTTTACTAAGATTTGGTGGTCTATATATTGCTAGTACATTGAGTATAGAATTATTTGGTAATGTTATTATACAGGAAATATTTTCGAACAACTTTGTTTCAAGTAAATTTTGGGTGAAAGGTAAAGTATCCCGAATATACAAGGTTATACCCCCTCCAGATTTGGATGTGCGACAGTAACTAATGCTATTGTAACCGGGAATTTCGAAAAGACAAGTATGTTCTCTTTTTATTGAAGTTTCACATAGCATTAGGATATCTATATTATTCCAACAATTTTGGAGGTTAGCATGTAAAACATCCCAGTATTTAGATATGGATCGAATGTTTAGTTGAACGCAAGTAAAATTACCTATATTATAGCCAATTTTATGTTCTTCCGTCCACTGTTTCAAGTCATTAGTCCTCGTGTAGATAACATCACCGTCGTCATCAATGTATTTATACGCCATAATCGATGGTGGCAAAGTCCTTGGAAAGAGCGGCCTTATAAGCTGGGCAGGTGTCCTTGTCTCCAGTTGAATGTCCAGCGGGCTTGCCAAACCTGGTACAGGTGGCACATACTGGCTTGGCGGCAGCTTTTGGGCAATCTGTCCTGGCATGACCTTCACCTGCACAATGTCCACATCTTTGCTGGTCCTTGCAGAACTTGAAGGAATGTCCGATCATTTGGCACTTGGAACACACTGTAAGCCCAATAAAGTCACGAACGCGGCACACATTCCAGTCAACAAAGACCTTTCCTTGCTTCACCAGCACGTGACGTAGATGGGAAGGCACCTCGTAGACCCGGTGGCATGTCGATCCTGTCCGAGCACCAGCTAGATGACTTAGCTTGCACGTTTTCACTGTGGGTTCTAAGTCTGCGTTTTCCTGGATTCCCGTTAAGGCACTCCTGAGAAAACACTCATCTGTAAGGTCCCGAGGTAATTTTGATATTATTAGTTACAGGACATTTCTCTCCAAGATGTCTTTCCTCTTTTCCAATTACAAATTATCGTCTAAATATAAGAAGACGCTTTCTGTGCTAACCGGAGTTTTATTTCAGATCATTCACACTACAAAGTGGCTCTAGATTCTGAATGGCGGCTTTTCACCAGTGTATTAAAAGTTTGAGGAAAATTTCAGCTTAATTTGAACACACGGACACGCCCACAACTCACTTCTGTCGGATTAATTCTTCAGTAATATTAATATTGATAACAAATCGTCCATTCCAAGATTGATCAGTTTCAGAGTAAACAGAAAAAACATCAGTAATTCACCACTCATCAAAATTCATAATTACAAAACATCTTTTTTTTTTCACTACGGTTTACATATTACGTCAACCCCTTTGTGTGCTTAGCTTAGATAACTGGTATTTTTAGTTTAGTACAATAATTAACCGAGAAAGATAAAGCAGCACTTTATCTACAAGTGTAAGTGTGTCGTCACCTTCTGAAAATACAAAGACGTACATTACTTTATTCCTTACAAGTCGTCAGGTACTGGTTTTAATTGTGTTTTATTTGCATTTTACTGAACTACTAACTAAATCGATAGTTTGAATGATTTAATTTTTTTGCTGAGGCACCCTTTTAAACTTTTTGTCGTATTTTCAAAGCCGTATTAATTTTTTAATACATTACGTTTTTATTACCTTTCAAATTCAACTATTTTTCATAACCTATGAAAAGTTTTAATAATTGACGTTTAACACTCCCGTTCCGAAGAGGGGTAATACACTTACCCCAAACGACAGTTTTGTGCGATGTCTTCGTTGTTTACATCACATACTCTACAATTTATTTTATCCTAGAAAAAAAAACTATTCGGTAATGGATCTGCATTAAAAAAAATTATCCCGTTATTATTTTTTAAGATATCAAATAATATCTATTAATTTCCAACGGTATTACTTTCCCCCCACGATGCGCGACTTCCCCGTTCGTATCACCACGTCATTTATAATTTTTTCTTTTAAATTTTATTTATTCATTTATAAGTTTTGGTGTTTAGTTTACATTATTTTCTAACGTCGACGTGCGTTTCAATGGAAATGGCTACCATAATATATTTGACTCACGCTCGCTTTCGTACTATCTCTTACGTTTTGCATTATATTTGTTGATTGACTACTGGCCGAAGATGGGTGACGATCAGTTAAAACGGTAGTAACTAATATCTTAATGTTTCTAGAAAGGACAAAAGAGTAGTAAGAGTCACGGTCGCTTCGCGATTTTATGGGGGACCCTAGTGACCCCCCAACCTTCGGGCCGTTCGTTAATTTTTTTACCTGAAGGTGCGTAAAGGTTAAACGGCAATATAATTTTTTTTTTAATAGAGCAAGCTGTCAGTTAACTGTCAAATAACGTTAAGGAAATCGAGTTATATTCTTTAAATATGCATTTATAATTTAAATAACTATTAGAGGTTTCATGATTCCAGAAATAAATCAAATATGTGCATCACTTCCTTAAAACAATGCGTGCTAGCTAAAATCTTGGAAAAGTGGCAAAGTTTATTCATGTAATTTTTTTTAAGCCAGTTGAAAATACATGGAAGAGGCCCATTGCGATGGCGTTGCTATGGATTTAGTTTATAAACTCAGTTAACATTGTTCCTTCAGGCCGAATGACGAATTTAGGGCTGTGGGTCAGTCGTAATGGCTGTTGTTTAGTTGTTGTATTGCAGAGGAAATCGCTTGTCGTGGAATAATAATTAGAATTTGGGTATGTAATTATTTCCTTGGTAGGGAGTTGACATTTATTTGTCGGGTGTGCTTTCTTGTAAATTTCCAGAGTCGTAGAAACTCTCTGTATCGCCCTGACGAAAGGCCACCATTAAAAATCTAAAAGTTGCTAGAAATGGCTTTTAGCCGTGTTTGATGACCAGTGATCAATTGCAACGTGTCCAAAATGCACGTGTTCGATATTGCTATAATGTCCCGAAATGCGAGAATATCACGCCTTAACTTTATCGGCATAGGATACTGAGTATGTCGGACAGAAGAAAGTTACATCAAATGTACAATTTGATGATTTCCTACCTATCTGTTTTGATAAGCCGCAGAGACCATTCACTTGTTCTCCGCAGACATCGAACCGCTGTATTTGAGTGTAGTTACAGCTATTCCTCAACAAAACTGTGGAATGAAATATCACTGTTTATTCGAAGGTCGACATCGCTGCAGTGCTTCAAGAAGTTGACCGCACAGTCAGGCGAACAAAATCGTTGATAAATAATATATTGGATACTTGTGTTGGTAATTTTTTTAGACAAATCTTTTTTTATTTTATTTAAATGTCGAGATTTGATATAACTTTACCTTTATATAATTTCTAGAGGCACTACTGAAAACCAGCTGCACTCCGGGCTCCGGAATGTATAACTGAGCAGTGGTCTTTTTGTCAAATGATGGAACTAATAATAATAATAAATGGATCATTTCTATAGCGCTGTTTTCGTGAGAAAATAACCTCAAAGGCGCTTTGTAACATAATTTATCTAACCTATTCCTTATCACTTAGACTTATTTCTAATAATTTTCAAGGCCCATACTATAAAATATGTTAAAATAAATGTTAATATTATTTTCTTCAATGATTGAGTTTTTATTATTTATTATTATTATCTAAATAGCCAGATACTTTCCAACCTTTCTCTTCTCCATCTCATTATTTTTCCACTCCCTTCAGCCTCACTACATACGCCATTGGCTCCGGACAGTTGGGAACAGTTGGACCCACCTCTTGTGCGGTGTTCAATAAATAAAAAAAAAATATATATATATATATATATGTGTTCGCCCGTATCATTCGGGCTTACCGCAATAATGACACGTGCTTGTTGTGGCCGCACTTGCACGTGGGAGTCGGGCTGGGTGGAGCCCGTGCCTCATGCCAGCAGGCATGAGTTCGGAAGGCATTCATTATGTTAAATGCAGTCGTTATGGCCGTTTTCACCTGCATTCCTGAGACAAAGGCACGAATTGAGGAGGCTGCGCTTTAGGCACAGTGGCATTGTTTGAAAGATAAATCGTCGGATCGGGATTGCTATATCCCATAGAATGTAAAACATTGTAGGTTTCTGTACTGTGCCCTCGTTCTTTGCTTATCTACGGAATTATTGCTTGAGTAATATATTATAAAAATAATCTAAATTCAGTTAAAGTTTCTCAAAGAAAATCATTATAAGAGTAATACTTTAAAAAAATCCCACCTCTGTGTGAAGACAAAAATCTGAATGAAAATGCACGCTTATGAGGAATGAAAACCAATTTATATTACATATTTTTAAAACAACTCAAAAGCAACCTCTTCATTAAAGTGCGCTGTATTAATGACCAATCATAACAAATTAATACCTTCTTTAAATAAACTTACATGTGTAAATATTTTATGAATAGAAGCAAATGCAATATTATGTACCTACCTATCAGCAAGTGCCACTAGCACATAAAACACAGTTTACAATTCTTTGAAATAAAAATAAAAAAAAGCCCCACAGTAGCAATAGGCAGCCCGCTTACTGGGTAGAGAAGATTATCTCCACATTTATACACCTCTAACCACAGTTGACGCAGGAAGATGGAGAAATGTTCTCTGGTACTGTACACAAAAAAAATTACAAAACAACTATATAAATGTACTTTCCAAAGTAAGAATCGTGGCTCCCTTATCAAACACAAGAACCCCCCTTTTCTGATAAGGTATATACGGCCAAGAATTCCCTTAAATCAAATATTTAGTAAAATACTTGAAATATAATTTATGAGAAATAAAAACAAATAATAAAAAAATGGTTTCGCTATTAAGGTGGACCCAAACAACGCAAACTTATGATTGTGTGTATTGGCGCGTATGTATTCATTTCCGATAGTGATGTCCTCGCGAAACGTCGTTGAGAAATAGTCTTTTGTCTTCCTTACTCCCACTTATTGTTTTTAGAGAGAAAAAGACGGCAAGTGAACGATTTATACACTTAACTTGATCGATGGAAATCCAATATCACCGGATTACGTCCTTGGTTGGTAAAACGGAAACAGGAAGAAAACCACAGAGCCAATAATACATAGAGATGCCCTAACACGCAAGGGAGAGAACGCAAAAAAGGGGAGAGCTAGGCGTGCCGCAAATTTAAGTAAAAAGGTTTTGCCTGCTTACATGTTTAGTTTGACCGTTTTTTTATATTTTATAATTTTCTTACCGCAGTCATAATCGCGCGAAACAAATGTGGACGGCAGTGAACTAGGCTTGTGCCCAAATGGTTGTCACGTGAGCTTTGCCCTGAGCCAGGTCTATTAATTCTGATGTCAGCGGTGAGAACTGTCAAGAATTGGTAAAACTGGAAACATTTCAGGGAGGTCAGTGAATTAGAATAAATTTAATTTTGAATAACATACTAAAAAAAAAAAAAAATGTAAAACTTTTCGAATAACTGTAAAAACTTTTTCAAATATGTATTCATGTTCACTGGTTGTCCCCTTTTCGCTAAATTCCATATGTCTATTATTTTCAATTACGGTTCTAATCACGTCAGTTAATAATTCCCGCTAGGAATCCCCCTTTAAAATAACTCCCAGGTAACACAAACGCCTCTCAGTTAATATTACCCGCCAGTTAATAACACATAATTGCACACAATCGCGCGGTCACCCTTCTTCACCGCTGGTCTTTGACTTTACCGCTTCTGAGATCAGAAGGCCGAGGGAGCCATATGGTTTATAATTAACACCAATCAAATTGTTACGTGAAGGTAGTGCGACATCCTTTCTTGTTGGATTACAAGATAACTTTTTGTTAATGTACCCGTGTCAATCTCACTAAAGATGGAGACAAGTCTCCTAGAATGAGGGACAATAATGACAATTGTCTCCCGATTATTGTTTTTTTCTTGATGAAAATGCATTGTATTTAAACACTTAAATAACGACAGTAATCTCCAAGAATGAGGAAATTTTGGTAAAACGACCCCTCAAAGTACCCGTGACTTCACGAAGCACAATTCAGAACGATTCACGATTCGAATAACAGTACCGCATATTGCCGCGCCAGTCATTTTATATGCGCGTGACGTCACACGCTTATCGGCTAGAAAGAGTCAACATTTTGAATCTATTTAGCTTTTTTCTATAATTTTTTTTAAATATACATTTTTTTAAATTTATTTTTTTAAATATTTTTATTATTTAAAAAAAAAAATTAATTAACGTTACATTACATAAGAAGGATTACGAATAACCCGACAATATTTTGACCGGCGGCAACTTTATGTATACTATTAATTATTTTCCAAAGATTTTTAAACTTCTGTCTTCATCGTGCTCCTAATTAATATGATGCATTTGTAAATTACATGTAGGAGATAACCTCATCGTTGAATCCGATTTGTATCAATTTTACTAATAAGACATAGGCCGGATAATATATATTTTAAATTTAGCAACACACTTGCATCGTCTATTTAATATTTTCTTCGACGGGTATAAAAAACAATAAAAACAACCATTTATGTAAATCTTTCTGTATAATTCCAACGTGCTCATTCTAGAGTTGGCTAGAACTGATTTTAAAAGGTACCAAGTATGGTCAAAGCGCTGAACAGACACTTCCAAGAATAATAATATAATCATTTATTCAAATGAAACACTCAAACTTTGTTTAAACCACTTTTATTTTACACGCCTACCGGTTTCGGAACAACCATACGAGTATACTGAACAATATTACAAAATTATGACTGGACTTATGAATAAGGATTGTTCCTCATGTTATATTGCAAAAACAAGCCGTAATTTGGACATTAGAATCAAAGAACACGTAAGATGTCGTAAAAATAATTATTCTTCTGAATTCGCTAACCATATTATCTCAAACAATCATAGTTTTGATAAAAATACAGGGATCAATGTTCTTCACATTAATAGTAAAGGTAAACGCTTAGATAATTTAGAAGCCTTCGAAATTAAGAAATCCCTCAATAATAATGAATCTATTACTGATATCCAAAAAAAATCTGTCTTACAGCCCCATGTTAAATATGTTTCCTTTCATCCTTCCCCCAATCTCTATCTCTTCCCCCACTCTTTACTAATCCCTAGTCACATCCCCCACCCCCACTGTGCCACTTATGATGCATGTTCTTCCATAATTTTGTAATATTGTTCAGTATACACTTGCCCTGACGATGGAATGGTTGTTCCGAAACCGGTAGGCGTGTAAAATAGATGCGGTTTAAAGAAAGTTTGAGTGTTTCATTTGATTATAATTGATAACCACAAAGCGATAGCTTCATACAATAGTATAATCATTTATTGGTTAATAACTTATTTTGTGTATTTTATTTTTAGTTCATATTTAATTTTAGCAATTGACGAAAAACTACTGCTCAGCTTATACACTCTGGAGCTTTTGGAGTGCAACTGGTTTTCAGCAGCGCCTCTAGAAATCAGATAAAGTTACATAAATATCGACATGTAAAATCACAACGTTAACTACACAAGTACCCATTTAATTATTTATCAATAATGATGTGCGTCTGACTGTGCAGTCAGCAACCATTCGCTGCAGAACTTCTTGAAGCACTGCAGTGATGTCGATCTTCGAATAAAATAGTAATATTTAATTTCAAAGTTTTGTTGAAGAATAATAGCTGTTACTGCCCTCAAATACAGGGATTCGATGTCAGGGAAGAACATGTAAATGGTCTCTTTGGCATGTATTGTATGCATTAACGTATTAATAGCATGTATATTTTAACGCGGCATCACCTTTATTGGTAAAATGCACTGTATACATTATTGTTTGGTATTAAAGATGGGTGAACTGGTGGATGCATTTGCTAGCCGTAAGTTGTAATAATGGATTGTCAATAGTTTTTTTAATTTTTTTTTCACGAAAACGGTGCTATGCAAATCATCCAAATATTATTGATTATTTTTATCGATTTGAACCAAAACCGATGTCGCCAGTTGACATCCGACCTTTCGACTCCTAGTCCCCAGACGGGCTGATGAAATTGATAATCTGTTAAATAATTTTGGATATTTGAAAATATTGATCAATTTCACAAGTAGGGAAAAATTGGGTTTACTTCAGGCACACGGATGCGCCCACTAAACACTTCTTAGTGGCCTGAGCTGGTTTTAAAAGGCAGGCAGGCACCGAGAATGGTCAAACAGTCTTTATGCAACCGTACCAGCGAGTAGCATACTAATTTTCTTGTATAGAGGACGAAGCGTCCCGGGAGCAGAATATATTATGAACATTTATTTTGTTCCCACTCTCGTCTTTATTTTTTACATAGCCAATGTGGCGTTCTTTTAAATTCTTTCACACATTAATTAATATTACAGTAATTATTGTAGTTAGCCTTTATTGTTCAATCAGAAGGACTTTCTCAGTCATTAATGTTTTGTAAAATTAATTTGATAAATAAAGCGTATCGACCTTCCTGGCAGAGCAGTGGGACCGTTGGCCCCAAACCTAGAAAATCCGCGTGTTCAGAACCCTGTATTGGAAAATTTATTATTTATTGAAATAAAATAAATATTATGTATATTTGAATCTCGCTCCAAATTCTCTTAGTTAGATGCTTATAATTGTTTTATTTTTGAGTAGGGGAGTATGGGACTTCGCGTCCCCACTAAAATATTCTCTTTATAAAACACGCTACAATACTAACCAAATATGATAATAAAGGGTCTGATCGCCAAACAGATGTGTTGTAATTTTGTTTTACTTAAGATTGTTGAGGCGGCAGCCGGCCGAGTGCCGCTGACTCAGCACATTCCACACATCTCAAAACTTATCTCTTCGAACAGTCATATCCATGAATGGTTCAATTACCTAATAAATAAATATTTGTAAATCTAAATAATTATTTTCAAAAATCTCAAATAAAATCATGTTTCAAATAAATATCGACTCCCCTTTTGCCAATAATCTTCTAATGTACATAATATCAATGACAAATAGGATTTAAACAGTAACTTCAAAGCCATTGAATGTGCAGTGTTTTCTAATATATGTGTCCTGTGCGTGCAAAGTCATATAATCTCAGCCCAAAACATTGTAATTTAACTTTTTAATCTGGGGTGCCCTACCAGGTAAGTATGTTTTCTGTATATGTACATAATAAGATAAACCCTAGAAAGTAGTATTTGTACAGTGCCCTTGAGGTGATTTTTCTCAAAAACGGCGCTATTCAAATCATCCAAGTATTATTCTTATTATCTAAATAATTATTTCCACATTTATAAGGTATTTTCTCATCGTCTTCCTCTCCCAACGTTCTAACATTCTTCAGCCTCACAACGTTCCTCTAATTGAGGATGCCATGGTCCCACTGGCTCCAGGTAGGTGGAGCTCTTGTGGAGTATTCAATTACAATACAATTCAAATATTATAAAGGCATTTGTTGTCATTCTAAGAATGCTAACGTACTCAGAGAAACAATAATTCCGGGAGAAAGACACCTAGAAGGGCGAGCTTCGCGACTTGTAAGTAGGAATTGCTACGATAGGCATCTTGTTTGCAACTTGAAAAGGCATTCATCCCGCAGTTGACAGATCCCAAGCTAATGATAGTCAGAAAGAAACGTAAATAAAACAACAAGTATATTTCTAACCTATTGGTTACAATTTATTGAGGGTGAAGGGTTTTCTGTAGGGTCTCCTGCTGCTAAATCTAAAAAAAGTATATTGTTATAAATTAAACCATTAGTGACTGACCGAAACTAGATTCTCAGCTGAAACCGAAACCAAATTTCGGCTTCTGTTCTAGTTTCGGCCGAAACCGAAACTTACGTAAATGAGTTAACCCTTACCACTCCATTATTTTTTTTAATATCTGTTGTCAGCCAACTCTAATTTAAAAGGGTTATTTTATAGTAAAACAAAAACGGAAAACAGTCAAAATCTTATTAAAACGTGATTTTTTTTTATCGAATAATCACAAAAAACAACGTCACGTGTCAAGTTTTGCGCGTGAAAATACACCGCGCGCGCACGTCTTATCTTAACAAAACTATACTTATACTCTGAAACTAGAGTTCGAAAGTAAGTGTTAAACAAAATGCACGATGAAATAAAATAATCAATTTAATGAGTAAATTTGTTTACTTGCAACCCTTTTTAGTTCGTTGTTATGTAACAGTTCTTCAATGTACGCAGTTAGGCAATAATAATAATAATAATAATTGGATGATATTTATAGCGCCGTTTTTGTGAAAAATCACTCCAAGGGCGCGGTACTTAAATTTTAAAGGATTTACAAAAATACAAAGATTTTCGAATTACTAACTTTATTTAACAAATCAGTCTAGACTTTAAAAGTCTTTATGTTCTACAATAGCAATACAATAACTACATACATCTTTTTACCCTTGTCATACTCGGGTCGGTGACTCATCGCATCGATAAGGCATCCCTGTCCTGTGCTACGTCAACGGCATCCGTTCATAGTAAGTCTAGCCTCTCCTTACACAGAGTTGCTTTTTCCACCTGGACACAGGACGTCTTCCCCCTGGAAAAGCACTCAGAATTTTCCGCGGAATTCGACCTCATGGCATTCTTAATCCCATGCCACAAACCACCTCATTTGCGACTTTTCTATGAAGAGTAGCAGTGGTTCGACGTTTGGCTCCTCTCGGATCGTCGAGCTTCTTATTTAATCCTATTTTGTGACTCCTGCAACTCAAAAATCTGATTTCGTCAGCTTGTACTATGTACCCTGCAACGTGTTCGCTCATTCAACATCCAGATCTGTGACCATATCACGGTGATCTGTGCACTGCCAACTTTGTCTCGATACTTAGCTCAGCTTTCCTTCAATGCAATCATTAATCATTATTATTATTACGATAAACTATGATAAAAATAAATAATATTTGAAAATTACAAACTCTTTAAACTTTTAACTTTAAGACAACTTTTTATTCAACAGCTTCCTTTGAATTAATAATTAAATTATTCTTTCATAATAATAATTTTATTTTATTATTGGGGTCTATGCCGTACCGAAGTTTCATTGGAATTTCAGCGTCAACGCTTAAAAGTTTAGCTAGCTAAATCATTAGTCATCAATTTAACAAAATAATGAGATATTTATTGCATGTCCTTATTTTTTCATTCGAACCTTGGGTGACGCCGGGTTGTAATTTGTAACTGTCAGTTAACATATAAATACTTCTTTCGTGTCTTTTCGGTATCGTGTTTAATTCTAGAGTTGTCAGTGTATAAGAAGCTTCAATAAGTTATTCCAAAAAATTAATATTAATACAATTTCTTTAAAAGATTGGTATTTACTTTGTGGCGTCATTATTAATAAATGAATAAAAAATTACTTTGTATTCACCACTTTATTAATATAAACAGATCAACATGTTTCGAAAGCGATGATTTCCTCATCAGGAATATATAGAATACAAATTTATATTCCTGATAAGAAAAGCATCGCTTTCGAAACATGTTGATATGTTTATATTAATAAAGTGGTGAATACAAAGTAATTTTTAATTCATTAATTTGTATTAATTAACTTGTAAAAAAAATCAACAGATGTCCCATGAAATCGGATAGGTATATCCGAGACACTATTTAATGGTTGCAAATAAATTCGGATAGAATCTCGTAGTTACGATAAAAAGGAACCAGCCAAAAATATATGGGAATTAATTTATTGAAGATGATATTGACAGTTCTTATAAATCGAGGTATGATTCCGATAAGGATGACAGGATACCGTTCCCCCTTTCTTTTTTGTGTCTTTTCGGTTTTGTGTTTCATTCTAGAGTTGTTGATATGTATAATCTTAAATGATTAAAAATATATTACAATGAGGTGTATAAGCTTCAATAAGTAATTCCAAAAAAAATAATATAAATAATAGTCTTGATATTAATTTGCCTCACATCAATGTTTATGACATTTCTAATGTAAGATTTTAACTTTATTTTGTACAAAAAATATGGTATAATGTCAAAGCCGTGTGCAATTTTCAATAAAGTCAAAAGACATTAATAAACCTTTTATATCCCGTCGTCCCGACATAAAGTTATTACGTATTCATCTCCTTAAGGATACGTCGTTTCCTGTTTCGAAGTCGCCATGTTAAATTATGCAAAACCTCATGCAAGCAAACGAAGCTATTTTGAGAAGTTTTCAAAAGGCGTCTTCTGAAATTTGTAATATTATAATTATCTTCTTAGCAAATCGATTCACAAAACCTTGCTCGGAAGATGGACAATATTTGCATATGGCTTGTTAGGAGAATATTACGTACCGTGGTATGTAAATTAGAATAGAGATGAAGCCATACAAGTTGCGAGATCGTCACATAAATATCAATCTCTTTGTCGTTTGACTATACCCGAATTGAAAACCACTTTATTGCAAGTTCTATCGGGATGAAATACTAAGCGAGACAAGTTATAATTGGGTGCAGGTAAATTGAAAATGACTTTGAACGCCGAAACAGCTGTCACAATAATAAAAATTAAAACACTTGCACGACTTAATAATAACGTTATTAAATTTGGTCTACTTTAAATTTAAAATACAATATATTAAATGCAGTTCTACGAATTAAAGACAAAAAAAATTAGCTAATTGTATATTACAATAAAGTGAGTTTTACACAATGTGTTCATTTCGTTTAAAAAAAGAGGGCAGAGGTCACGATAATGTTTTGATGCCAATTCCGATGTATAGTAGGTAGATAGAGAGTCATATAATAGAAACAAGGGAGATGGACCATGAAGCATTATTAGTACGAAATTGCGCACACCATGAACAATGTTGCTTGTTCATCCATGCTATTGCAAATCGCATCTACGCACTGTCGGTGCTCTGGCTTTGTTTCTACCTACACACCAAGCGTACAACTCTCATTAGCTCCGCCGCTTTATAGTCCGTGCAGTTTTATTGGAGCTCGGCGACAGTTGGTACGCTTCCATGACATATCTCCCTTTATATTTATTATCTGTGCAGAGAGTCGTCCTGAAACCATGCACGGGCGTATTACGAATGAAATGAAGAGATCTGAAAAGTTTGCAAGGCTGTGAGCGTGCTGAAAAGATTTCATTAAGACGAACGGCTGCGGTGCCTGTTTCATACATAACTTAATTTTAGATTTGAGTCCAAAATACCCATACAAAATGAATGATCCGTTTTTTTAATTAAAGGTTTAGTAAATATCTAGTACGGATGAGAAGTATTTTATTTATTTTTGTTTTAAATTATGAATAATACGCCATGAAAAAAAAAAACAATTTTCATATTTTTAGAGGCAACTTAGAAAATTATTTGTGGGTTTATTGTAATTTAAAAAAAATTATTTTCTATGTAAATATGATTACGTAAATAAAAATATAAAAACGAAACATATAAAATAAAATTTTCGGGTCGATATTTTAAATTATGTACGGCAAATTTTTGTTCCAAAGTAAATCGGTCGTTTTTAATTTAATTTAAAGTTCACCAAAATGCTTATTTTAATATTTTAATATTTTTATTTTTTATTTTTTATTTTATATCTAATTTCATTTTATTTTCAAAGTAGACGGGGTAAAACTTTTTTTTACGTCACCATTAGCCCTCAAATAATTGTAAGATGCCTCTAAAATCGCGAAAAATCATTTCCTTTAATGGCCTATATTTCATAATGTAAAACAAAAATAAATAAATTACTTCTAATCCGTAGTAGATATTTACTATACTTTTTGATAACAAAAAAGATCATTAGGTTTAGGTGAGCGTTTTGGCCTCAAATCCAAAATTAAGTTATGTATGAAACTGGCCGCGCAGCCGTTCCTCTTAAAAGCTTTAAAGTGAATATCTCAATGTCACTTATTTGGATTCATTTCTGCTTTGATATTATATACAAATACATAATATAAATATTACAATTTTTTAATTAATAAAATTTACGCTTAAAATTTTTACACCTCGCGGTAATTGTACCTACGGTAAGTAGCTCCAAGTGTCACACCGTAAATGTACCGTTTGCTGTAGTACAGTACCTAGTGGATGTCTGGTCTCCCAGCCAGCTGGCTTCTTACCAATAACTCTTTGCAATAACGGTCCAATACATCAGGACTGCATCAATAATGCGTTGCAATAACATGACACGTGATACACTGATATTCATTGAAGCTCAAATAGCGGCTTGGCGTTGCGACGGTACTTAATCGTCAACAAATGGCAACACTTTTAACATAACCATATGGAAAATGTAAAAAAAAAATATGTTCATAATACCGAACAGAAACACGCGTTCACAATCAGTAATATATATCGTATTGTAAAAAATTTGTGTACTGTGCCAGGGAACATTTCTCCCTCTTCCTGTGTCAGCTTTGGTTAGAGGTGCATCAATGTGGAGATAATCTTCTCTACCAAATGAGCGGGCAGTCTATTGCTACTGTAGGGCTTTTATTTTTTTTTCAAAGAATTGTAAATTGTGTTTTATGTGCTAGCGGCACTTGCTGATGGCTATATTATATTTAAGCCCGCTCACTAAGGTAATGGAGGGTATAAGATGGAATTTGGGCCGAGGCGGAGGGGGACGGTGCTGGGGGTCCAGCAGCCGAGGTTGGATATAGAGGGATTCTAGTTCGATTCTAATTTGGAGTAAAAGGTTTTGGCTAAATCTTTTATATATTTTTGAGCCCGTGTTAATAATGCTATTCCTAACGAATCGGGGACTTTTGGTGAATTGTTGGAGCAATGCATTCTGGAATGATGATGCATTCCAGAATACGATGCATAGCGCGGATGGATTAATAGATTTAGAAATTGAACGTGAATAAAGAAATGATCTGGGGGGACAATCAGTAATAAACACAGTCCAGTCTACTTATGACCTTTTTAACAATATTCCTAAATAAACACGCAGATTTCCACATAGTACATAAAATAATAGTTACTTAAATCAACGACAGCTGCCAAATATTGGGCGCCAAACTGGACGAAATTCGTTATCAAAAATAGTAATTAATTAATTAAGTAAAGAAGTTCTGTTTTCCACATCGAATTCATATGGAAAACCGTATGGAATCTACACGAAAATAAGTATCGTGTAAGATGCCCATTAGACATACACTGAAAGAGAACCTGCTTTATCTCTATTAAAAACTGCTCAAACGGACATGTCACTTGATTATTTGCTTCGTTTTGTCAGTGTAATGCGTAGATCTGTATAGCCAGGTGGCGACGCTGAAATAACGTTATTATCAGATGTCTTCATTTAAAAATAAATAAAATAATTGAAGAAAATCAAACATTCTCGGATTACGAATAACTTAATTAATTTGAATTCTTCCTTTTATTTACCATCATTATACGCGGAAAATGTTGCTTGTGCAATGATAAAGAATTTGCAGCAGAGCAATCCAACCTGCGACGCCTGGGTGGAAACCTGACGCATTTGTCCACTCGGCTACTAACCGGCAGATTTAAAATTCCCGAAGCCAGGGGAGACTGTGGTATCCTCATTTGTGGAATGTTATGAGATAATGCTGTGTTGGTGGAGAAGGAGAATGCAAAAAGAAAGGTCGGGTTAGGTTAGATACTCGTACTACTTGAATTTATCTTTAAATAAAAAATATTCTTTACCAATATTACAAAAAACACATTTCTGACATTGTTCCGACAGGTTTCCAGATTTTTTTAAAATTTTCAACAAACCCTTGGAAAGCAGTTTTTTTAGGTAACCCTTAATTTTATTTATCCTGTGTTTTCCTTCTGCCCCACTCCCATCTCATCCACCTAATTGACTGTGATTTTCGTTTATATTATTTAATTTTCAAGTAGGTAGGTACCCACTTTAAGCTCTTCAAACAGACAACACTGCCGTTCTCTGCCAGAGATAATACGACACACACACGCTTACAGAATCACACATTACTTGGTAGTTTATTGCATACATACGTTAGGCTGGCTACATCGCTGAATAAGAAACTCCAGTGAAAATTATTATGACGTAAAAACTATATACACATATATAAATCAACAAATGCCGCTTCTGAATATACAAGTTTTATTATATGTGGCATTTATAAATCGTTATTTAAAGAATAAAAATCATCTCATAAAAACGCCCTATTTCATTGGTACCATTGGAACGATGTCACGCGGTTGTTCCCGCCTAACTTATTTCTGTGTAAATTCATTCTGTGGGACCGTGTGACGCTTGTGGGAAAATAAAACTTGGTTTCCTAGGTTAGATTGGATTTGGTTTTAAAGCTAGTTTTGTTATTATTTAATTCTTTATTTAATGCGTACCGATTTATCACTGTGCCGAATTGTTGTGGAACACTTAAAACTTCCCAAAAACGAGTACTTACTGACAATCTTTAAAATATTAAAAAATATATTCCTTATTAATTTATGCTCCGTACCGTATGACAAAGTTTGACTTTTTAATGTGAATATACCGCATAAGAGTCCCAACTGCCCGGTAAAAACCTCGGTATAGGGGTACCAAAAGTACAATGGAATCTGAACATTTTAATCTGAGTTGTCTTACGCAGTTTTTGATACTAACTTTTTCCCCCTTGTCCTATTTGGGCCGGGGACTTGTCACACGACAAGGCAACCCCACTATCCAAGCGTCCCTTCTTCCTTCGGCGGCCTCCGTCCATTCAGTATTCGAATAGCAGTGACGGATACTGCCAGGCCTATTTCTGCGCCAGTTATTTTATGAACTGTGACGTCACACGCTTGTCGGCCGTCGAGATTATCAACTTTATGACAGTTTTGTCCTCAGCATTGCTCTAATTAGTACGATGCATTAGTAAATAACATAAAATTTCCTTGTAGGAGAAAACCTCATTGCATTCAGTATTTTCACTGGAAGTCGGTCTTCTGGCATTCCAAGCCATCTTTCATTCCAAACGCAACTTTTCTATGGAGAGTAGCTGCAGCGGTTCTATGTTAAATCCATCTCAGATCGTCGAGCTTCTTATTCGATCCCATTTTTGTAACTTCTGCCACTCCGGTCAAAAGTCTCAATTCGACAGCTTGGACCCTGAAACGTATTCTCTTGTTCATCATCCAGATTTGATAGGTAACTCTTATTCTCCCAGATTATTCAAACCTCAGTGCAGGACCACAATTATGAATTATAGAGTATTACGACTCGTGACGTCACGGATATACGTTTTTTACAAATTCACTCTGAAAGCTCATATCTTCGTTATTTTTTAAAGATATCAAAAAACAAATTTTGCTGTCATTATTGAGATTTTGAATATAATACGTTTTCATCGTAATAAAAAAGACAAACTCTATTTAAAATGAAGTTATCAACTAAATTGTCATGCGCGTCTTTGGGGTCCCCTAAAAGAACGATATCTCAAAACCAACAAAAGTTCTCTGTACTTAGGGGGGTCCACCCTAACATACATTCAGATCATACAAGCAGCTAATGTCGTCAGGTTGTATTATTATTTTTCTATGGAATACAGGTATGCTACGATATCTAACGGGTTAGACAAGAACGCCGCTATCCGCGTGTATGGCGCCGTCCCGCTCGCACACGCGCGGCAAGCGGGCGCGACTTTGCCACGGGGGGCGGACAGGTGACCGATAGTAAAATGGGGGCACTTTGCAAAAGGGAAAATTAATTTCTTATATTATTTTTTGTTTGATAGCATTGATTTCACACCTTCCATTTGTTATGCTTCTTTATTTCTTAATAGCTTTCAACAAAATACTGTTATTTTTTTTTCAATTAACAATTTAAAGATATGGAACAAACAGTATGACGTATTATCAAATTTTTGCAGTTTTTGGAATATTTCATATCTCTGTAGCTCATTAATCGAGAGTATTAATAGGATTTTCTGATTTATTCAGAAAATACATAATGTAAAAAAAATATATAATTTTTTAGGCGTCCAAAGAAATTGCAATGGACTGTTGTTGGATTGCTTTGTTTATTTAAAAAGCTGATGTTTTTTTTAGATATTAAATTATTACTAATAATAAAACTGCGTTTTCAGCTACAACAAAATAATTAAATGTATTTTTTAATCTCTAACTAGATTCGTAAAATAGTGCATAAATGTTGTGACTCGAGCAAAACATCTTCAAAACATAAATAATAAGATTTTATCATTTTGACCTTGCCGTTGAGTGGGCTATTTACTGCCATCACCGCTAGATGCCGCCTGGTTCATTTTAATAAACATTATCAATGGCAGGCCAGTCGCGGCCTAACGCTGGGTTGGCTAGATCGTGCCCCTCTTGTAATCGAATGTTTTCAAATTCAAATTCAGAATAGAACATTATTTTTTGAAAATTTGAATACAGCGAATAGTTTATACTTCGGCGGTGTGCAGTGCTTTTCCTTCGCAGTTTTTGAGTTGTTCAACTTTTAGTTGTGCCGGTGTTGAAGTTTTGTACTACGGTTTGTGTTACTGTTTATTGTACGTTTACAGTGGTCTGTGGCACCTCCGAGCCTACTTTGTGTCTGTGTTTGAAACATGCTTATTTCTTCGGGACGTCGATATAAAACGAGCAAGATGAGCTTTTGCTGTGTGCATTACTGATTCAAAATCGATTGGTCTGGTTAAAATCGACACCAGACTACGTTTGAAACGTCATTTAGCGATTAAAATATATGGATTATCGACAAGTTTCGATTGCCCATCAATTATGGTCGCTCGCTGTTTCTACGTGTTTATCGAAAATAAAATACTATTTTAATATGCCATCCCAATTATCATAACCAATGACCTCTGTGGTAGTAATGTAACCTCCTTGACTCTAGACCAAAAAGTCGTGGGTTAGAATCTTAGCGTGGGTAAATATCATTTTTTTTGTTCGTATGTGCGTCTTTCACGTATACAATAAATTGAAATAAATTAAGAATGTTATCTTGTTCTAAAGTATGAGATTCTTTCATCGTTGCCCTGGCGAAATACCACCCAACGTTGCTTGAAAAGGTTTTATCCATGTTTAGAGACCAGATCTGAATAGTCTATCTTCCTCTTTCCCATTCCCTCTCCTTACAAGCTAACTCCAGCCTCACAAGGTTTCCAAATGCCTCAGTTGCTTGCAGTCCATAAAGGCTGAAAAAGCAGCGCGCCTGCCTTAAAAGAATTAACTAAAAGAAGAGATTATATTATTAAAAGGAGACAATTTTCAAATGAATTATTTTTTCCATGAATTTAGTAAGGAACTTCTACGATCATTTATTCAGTCGCCCATAACAATCAGCGGAAGATTAAAATATAATACTTATTTACAGATATTGAATTTTAAAAGAACTACACGCAGCCTACCTTATTAGCCTTTCTTAGCCTGGTTCGACTATACCCAAACGATTAAAACTCTTTAAAACCAGTCGTGTGTCGAACAAACATGTAAATGGTTGAAATTTTATCCAAATAAAATAATTGTTCATTTTTTAAATATTTTTTTTAACGTTATCCCGTCAAGTTTCCTTGCCTGCTATTATAACATCATCAGGACAACATAAATATATATAAAAATGATAATGATAATACGCAAATTAATAATTTTATAATTTCAATCTACCTACGCCGGTATGCTTTTGAATGTTAACTGTTTTACAAGCGGAAAGCTCATCTTGTGTGTTTTTTACCTTTGGTCCAGCTGCATCATATTATAATATATTTGCTGCTCCGAAGCTGGATGCTGGTGTTGAAGTTAAATTAGAGGTATTGCCGTTGATGTCACCGCCCGTTTACGATAATAATAATAACAATTTGTCGCGGTCTTAGAGCATCAGAGCGATTCTGTTTTACGATTCTGCCGAGCCACCGAATGCAGTATTAATTTCTTCGTTGATTATTCATTGGAAGACTTGGTATGGATTCCATTGAATAATGTGTTACGTCTCAACCGAAAAGGTAAGTTATTCGTTGGAATATAAAACGAAACGAGTCTGCGATATTATTTATTTTAAATTGACACTTGCTAAGATTGTTACGGACAGCGTGTGTTATACTGATGCGTAACGATTATAATTCGACTCATTTTGATGCAAAAATTATTAAGAAATGATGTGATGATTGAGTTTAATAATAGTGATGAGATTTTTTTATTAAAAACCTTTATGATTTATTTACACTTATTTATTTTTGAGTGGACTGGTTTCACCTTAGTTATAATTTTTTTTTTTGAATTTATAAAATCGTATTAAGGGGAACGGCTGCGCTGCCTGTTTCATACAAAACTGAATTTTGGATTGGAGGCCAAAATACACATCATCAAATAAATAAAATACTTCTCATCCGTACTAGATATTTACTAAACCTTTAATTAAAAAAATAGATCATTCAGTTTGGATGGGTATTTTGGCCTCCAATCCAAAATTCAGTTTTGTATGAAACAGGCATCGTAGCCGTTCCCCTTAAAATGGAATTCCACCATGAATCGAAATTATCACTTACTAAATTAGGTATAATAACTAATGGCAGTAGCGTTCGTGTCGTATCTCACGAGAAAAAAGGTAGAAAAATGATTCACTCATCTGTAAAACCTATGTTGGTGTTTTCCATAATCTATATACTCGTGTATATAAAAATTAATCTAAGTTTGTTTGTTTCTCCTCGATTTTCTCGAAAATTACTGGACCGGTTTCGCTGAACATAGAACAGTTTGTTCTTATTAGTGCCGGGAAGGTTTGGAGAGTAGTTTGAATGAATTCCAATATGTAAAACTGTTGCTATAACGTTTTAAAATTAGTATGAAAAACATTGAACCCGCCATGTTTTATTTAGGTTATCCCATAGATATAACACTCCAAGGTTAGCCAAAGATTAAATATTCAAAATAAGAAGGTTTTTTTGGGTAGAATATTTTCAAAATGGAAAATACGAATACTTAAGAACTTGATGATTTTGATATATCTTGAAAAAATAAACGTTTGGAATGAAATAAAATATTCAAATGAATGTTTCTTTCTTCGCTTTTCTTTCGCTGTTAAATCAATTATTGTACATCAACTAGTTTTTCATATTTTTTCCTAGATCTAAAGGAATTCCATCAAACAACTGACGATTTATAAAGCGTCTGTGGCTAATAGATATAATGTCGTAAGTTACGACAAAAATGTTTTAAATACGAAAATTACGAAAGAAGTTTTTTTTAATATAAAAAGAAAAAAAATCAGCAATTAACTTATTTTAAGGCGATCCACTTCCTAAAATTCGAACGAAGTCACGCAATCCTTATGCAGGTGGCGAAATGGTTGTAATTCTCGCTTAAAACTAGCCCCACGATTTACGCAAAAAAACATCACGAAAATGCGTGTTTTATTTTATTTTATAAACTCGGGCGTAATTATTAAAATGTTTAACGGTCATATTGTTAACAACTTAATTTGTCACAATGAACAATACGACAATATCAGAAAAAAGGGTTCAAGTGGGAGATTTTGTCTATTTTATTTACATTTTTTTTTTAGTTCTGATACTTTATTTTTTATAGGCTTATAAAAAGACTCTCCAAAAAAACGTCCGGTTAAACGAAAGGCCAAGTTGTGTTCTACTTGCAGTATTTAATTAAATCATCTATGATATTTCTAGGCCATCCAATTTTCAAATCAAAAACACATGATTTTGCACTACGCGCAAAATCTATTGATTCTCGCAAAACACTATTTCGTACAAAATTCCATGGTCGCTGCGCACAGATTCTTATAAGTTTCCACGGTTTGCCGCTGTAGCGTCACAAATATGGGATTGTATGAACTATTTCTTAGAACTGAAGGTACTACAGACGCTGAATTCACAACGCACGTTTTTGATTCATTTGTGACTCGCTCTCAAGCAGCCCGAATGGGTGGGTGTTTTGGCTCGGATTTTAAATAGCGTGCTGTTTCAAAGTGTGATCAAATTATAATACAAGTTTGCTTTATTATCTTTTTTTATGAGAGTTCACTGCACAAACGCACTTTAATGAAAACCGCTACTGACCAATAAGTACCTGAAAAAAATGGTTCTTATACGTTCGGTTTTATAATTCATTAATTGCTCATTTTAAAAAGGTTTTTATGTGAATTCATCTCGCCCCCAACCTATTTTCATCGCGTGTAAATCTCACTTAAATTGCGTACGTTTTACATTAAAATCTAAGTTTAATTTACAATTAGATTCATTCTGGTTTTACAGTCGCCATTACGTGGGCACTTTTCCATCGTAAATACCACGTTCCGATGTTTTAATTACTTCTCCAAGACAATGGCTCACTTTATTGTTATTATTTGTATCCACAATCGTTTATTTACACGTACGCCGCGAGGATGGTACGCAACTGCCTGGGACTTAACTTTAAGAACTTTATTTTCTATGTTTACGGTAAATTATAATTAATTATTATGTCAGTTTTACGATTGTGGTGAATTTTCCGCTACGCCTTCTCCGTGAAAAGGTCGTGGCGATCATTCTACTTTTACCTCTTCTTGAATATTCATTTCTAGTTTAAACATGCACGCATTTTTATATTAGTATAATTTATGATTCTAGTTTTATTATTTGGAGACTGTCTGCATAGTTTTTACCTTCCACATTTCATCTTATTCCCCAGCCCAGTACCTAATAAAGTTTTAGAGGTTTTCATTGAGAATTTGACTGTCTTCGACGTCTCCTGGTTCCCCAACATTTTCACTATAATAATAATAATATTTGGATGATTTACATACCGCCATTTTTGTGAAAAATCACCCCAGGGGCGCTGTACAAATGTGTCACTAACTATAGTAAATCCATTATTACCAATTATGGCTAACTAATCGCATTGACCGGTTCATCGATCTGTAATACCAAATTATATATACAATGCATTTGACCAATTAACGTGATGCCCCGTTGAAATATACTGGTTTTTAATTTTATGTATTGTTATGTAAACTATCATTATGCCTATCTTGCGTGTAATTTATTTAATATTTTATTTAATCATACTTTGTATCCTGAAGAACGAACCATTGGTTCTGAAACATGCAAATAATTTATTATTAAAAAAACAATGATTAAAACCAAGTTTAAAGATGACATAGGCCTCGAAGGAAATTATTTCCTTTAGGGCCTCCTGTGTGGGGGAAGTTACTGTAAAAAAAGGTGATTATTTATTAAAAAAAAATTAGTTTTAGTCCTGACGAAGGAAGGTACTTCCGAAATTGAAGTGGTTTAAAACAAATTTATGTGCATATATTATAATTATGGCAAAAAGTAAATGCTTTTAACGAATATGTAAAAAATATTTTTTTGCTTTCCTCCAGTTATCAGTTTTAGTTTTTTGTTGTTTTGCGTTCGAAAAACAACTGAATTCTAAGTGGAAAACTAAAAAAACCCTCTTAACAATAATGGTGTCTGTCATGGATTTCCGATGGCATTGATCGCATTGCGTTGGCGTATCAAAATCCTCACATGCACCTTAGTATTATGGAAAAATCATCTAAAAAATCTCGATGCAGTCATCAATTAGTTTAGTCTACATTATAAGATTCATCTCATCTCACCGCGGTGACCTTGGGACATAATTCATTTTATTTACACTGTTATGACGCCTCAGAGACACATCTGCTTCATCTTTAATTAATAACTACGTGACAATAATTATTACGAAGAAAATCGAAGATTGTGTACCTGTATCATCAGTGGCGTGCACAGAGTTTTTAATCGGGGTATGCAGTGAACTAATTGATATTAAAAAAATACTAAATGGCTAAGCTGCTGGTTATACTCGATGTGGTTGGGATTACATAATTCACACCAAATATCCAAATAACCCCCTCATTTATGCTTATTACACGCCAATTACTGGATATATAAAATATCCATATTTTCAGGTAAATTAACATAGACAATATTTTGAAAGAAAGCAAATTTTTTTATTAATTTTAATATATTATCATTATATCGTTGTAGTAAAGTTGTTCTCATAATAGATGTACCCACAGATGGCGCTGATTGATACTTTTGCTAACATTGCAGAAAAGCACCGCTTTTGAGACCCTAACACAAACACAAGTCTCGTGACGCGCATTGCTCAAACATGTACGTTTGAATGTACAGAGAATAGAGTCAAGATTTGAATATTACTTAGTTTCAGCATTTGACATGTTATAGTGGTGCGTTCGGTGGGGCGCACGGTGTTCTGCGTTTCGTGGTTGGTACTACGCACGTATTTTTAAAAGTGAAATTTTAAAATTATTATTATTTGTTCTGCGAGTGAGGAAGGGTGGGTAGTGCTTTTGTGCCTATATGAACGGCACGCCTCTGTCTACCATCATAGTCCGAATCGTAAAGTTCGATGTTGTGTTTTCGACGGTATTGATGGTAAACCAAGGGATAATACGGAAGATGGAAGCTTTTAAGATGTGGATAGTATAAGTGCCTCCCCAAAATATCCTGAACAGATAGCTGACTGGACAAATGCGTTAGGTTCTCAGTCAATTATATTGGGTTCAAACCTCCACTAGCCAGTCCTACATCATTACATAAATTTTTCGTCTTATAATGATGGAAGTAGGAGGAATTGAAATTTTGGTAAGATGCTCTTAATCAGGGACTATCTTTAATAGGTAAAATATAATCTCTCAATAATTATACTAGATTATCGAAGAAAGCAATCACCTTGTGGCTTGAAATAATATTTAAATGAAAGAAAGTTCTTTGTTTAAAACCACTTTATTAAAATTATATATATATCTACCGATTTCGGTTGATCTTAACCTTCCGAATTACGTAATTACGAAACCGGTCGATGTATGTATAACTTCAATAAAGTGGTTTTAAACAATGAACTTTTTATTATTTAATTATACTTGAAATACATAGAAGAAAATTCCAATATCTTGTAACTTATTACTATAACGTATACAAGATTTTTTATCTGATAATAATCAATGGAAAGATCGTTGGAAGATGTAGCGCTTTATGTCCTCGAAACTTACTGGCTGGTAGGAGCTTTGGGCTGGAATTTGCAGGGTGTTTCTTGTCCTGGCGATAGCCAAACTCGGATAGGAGAGGCTATCAAAATAAGAAAAAGAATGTTCATAACCTATTTAGCAATTTTACTGTGGCTCACTGCAAGCAGTTGCACAAAACATGCATTACGTTCGTGCCAACAACTGCTGACCCTGTACAAATCGCAAGTGCGCCCCATTGTAGAATTTGGCAGCCACCTCTGGTCGGGAGTCCCAAAATGTCTGAAAAAAAACCTTGACTCTGTGCAGAAACGGGCGGTCCGTTTGATAGATTCGCCTATCTTAACAAATGGGTTGCAATCTTTGGAGCACAGACGTCGGGTGGGAATGCTGTCCTTGTTCTACCGGTATTTTAATGGAAGATGCTCCGAGGAACTAGCGTCATTGATCCCTTCGGCACCGGTGCATAGTCGGGAAACACGCCAAACGCGCGCCCAACATTTGCACACGGTTGACATTTGTCACATGAGAACGGGTCGCTTCTACGACTCGTTCTTGTGTTCAACAGCTCGGCTGTGGAATGATCTGCCGGCCTCTGTGTTTCCTCCATCCTATAACATGGGTCTCTTCAAGACCCAAGTTCACTCCTTCCTATCCTCTAAAAGATCCTCCACACAGCATCCCCAAAGATGATATAGGCCTTGAGGGAAATTATTTCCTCCTTGGTCTCCTGTGTGGAGTTACTGTAAAAAAAAAAACATATTGATTTATTGTATTTTAAAAATCAAATTTGCATGGGCATGTTTAATTTATATGCCCACATTGAAACGAACCGAGTACTGAGCTTCGCGTCACGCAATTTCACAATTTGCACGAAAGGTCATTGTTTCAGACCTTTCCTATCTCATAGAGGTCAGAGATTAAGCAAGATTGGATTATTGTGTCATTTTATGCAAAAGTGTATGGACACGTAATAATAATTGATGCGATTACGTTGACCTTGAGAGTTGAATGATAGGTTCAGGCATTAATCACCTCTACATTTGCTGTTTTATTATGGTGGTGCTCAGGGG
The DNA here is from genome assembly GCA_022606495.2 of Halesus radiatus. NCBI lineage: Eukaryota > Metazoa > Arthropoda > Insecta > Trichoptera > Limnephilidae > Halesus > Halesus radiatus. Next base: position 32,736 of record JAHDVE020001239.1, read on the forward strand.
CGGCTCGTGACTTTTGAGTGAGCTAGAGTGCCAAGCTTGAAAAATACGACGTTATTGATGTTGTTGAAGCTGAAAATGATTTTTATTTTACATACAACAAAATCGGAATTTTGAAAAAAATTCCTATTTTTCAAGCTTAGCACTCTAGCTCACTCAAAAGTCACGAGCCGCCACTGGTTGTGCATTAATAATGTATATTTTTTTTATACATTTCAAATATTACACACACAAAAGTTGCACTCCCATGAGTTATTAACAAAACTCATTATGGGACTGTTAACTGGCACATATTTGGTTTTACATGAAAATGTCAACAAAAAAATATAAATAAACAGGAAAATAACTAACTAACTAACCATCACGCAGTTTCCCCGCAGGGGTAGGCAGAGAGGACGGACCGCCAAACAGCTCGATCTTGGCATACACTTCTTGCTTCATTCACATCCATATATCCTCTTCTATTATTCCGACTTCTGACATATCCCGACTCAAGTATTTGATTCACTTGATCGTGCCATGTCTTCTTTCTCGGGCGTCCCCTGCTTCTTCTTCCATTCACATTCGCATCATATATTCTCCTTACATTCTTCATACTTCGTACATTCGCTCTACATGCCCAAACCATCTAAGCGTCCCTTTCTTAATCTTGCTCATGACGCTTACATCAGCCTTGCATTGTTTACGAATCTCAATACTTCTCACACGATCATACATGGTTTTACACACATTCGCCTCAGAGATCTCATTTCTACGGCATTCAGTTTACTTTCATCCTTCCTCTGTCAATTCCATGCCTCACTGCCATACAATAACATAAACAAAAGTTTAAATAACATAAAAAACAGGCTCGAAATAATAATAATAATAATTGGATGGTTTGTATAGCGTCGTTTTTGTGAAAAAATCACCTCAAGGGTGTTGTACAAATATTACTTCATATTCTCTATCTAATTATGTACAAACAGACTTATCTGGCAGGTCGCTTCAGATGAACACAGTTTTATTAGAAAATTTAAGCTTAGAGAAGATATAATTTTTACAGTTTCTGTTTTATCCCGCTTTTCTATTATATTTCATTTATTATATGATTGGCGACACAAGAGGAGTTATATACAGATATAATACAACAGTTACCGTAAAATACATACCAATATTTTACAAGATAGAAAAAGTATACGTAGGTATATCAGAAACTACAAAGTTTAGTAGGGCGTTTATTAAATCAGAGTTAGTACTTAAAATAAATCGTTTTACAAATAGAATTTGAAAATAATTGAAAAAACTAACTAACTAACCATCACCCCGTTTCTCCGCAGGGGTAGGCAGAGAGGACGGACCGCCATACAACTCAATCTTGGCATACACTTCTTGCTTCATTCAAATTCATACATCGTCTCATGCATTCTCTTCTATTATTCCTACTAGAATTAGAATTTAGAATTGCTTTTCAGAATATGATTTCGAGGTTTGTTAGAAGCGTACACATGTCTTAATTCTTCAGGCAAATTATTTGGTGTAGGCAATGTGTTCTAACGATTTCAGTCCGTATTTTGTCAAGTGTATTTTTGATATGTGTAGTTTGTTTTGTTGTCGTGCATTTTATTGGTGAACGTCGTGGTTATAGTTAAGTTTTATGTTTGTGTGTGTGTATGGCATTGAATCATATTGTTTGTTATCTCATAGCTAGGAACATTCTTAAACGATATTGCTAGTGCGTGCCGGTAAATAAACTTAAGGGGTGTATCCCATGGCAAGCCAAAAATATTGCTCAGGGGTCTGTTTTGAATTCATTTTCACCTCCGATATTATTTTCTTAGTATACCCCCTCTAAAAAAGTATCATTTGTCAAAAATCCGAAACCATGGAATAATGGACTTATTAAGGAATTACCCCGTGGTGACGGGGGGTGTGATATATTCTAGAAATTCAAACAAGAAAATAGATTTAAAAAAGGATATGTACGTCAGTAGCAGAGTGCTGAATTTTTAGATTTTTAGGAATTTATAGCTTAGATCTTCGATTGATTCTCAGATTTCGTAATGCGTTTACTTGAATTTGGTCGCTAATATCGTTAAACAGTAATCCACAGACAGCTTTTGCAATATGAACAGTTATAAATTTAATAAAATTTTCTGTATTTCGATAGAAAATAATGGAATTCATTTCGCTGATAGCCGAAGATAACATCTGAACGGAGCATTAACTATGTAAAAGTGCCCTCAAAACAACGATAATTTATATAATTATTTTTGTAAACTGTCGTAGCTTGGTCTCAAAGCTGGCTGTAAAGAAACAAACGGAGAGAATGCTGAATAAAATATTTGAAAAAACTCTCGATCGAAGCATTGTTACGAGTGCACCAGTAAAAGTGAATAAAACAACTCGGAGGCTGGGACCAGGAAATTCATTCATTCAACTCAACACTTCGCCTTTTATATCAACAACTGCCTTTAGTTCCGCTTCGATGGCGGAAGTATAGCCTATAAATGATGTATATATCGTAAAACATTGTTCTTAGTAAGAATCGTGCGAGCACGAATATATATTAAAAAAAAGGTTTGTACATATATCAATGTATTTTTCCAGACTACTGAGTTGATGGCATTGGATTCGAACAAATATTTGCTGAACCTTGGAAAGTGGCCCAAAACAGCTGTCTTTCAGGATAACATTAAAAAATATTAAAACTTTTTATATGGAAAGGACAATCTCTAGATTTTTTATAATTTCTTCAAAATATTGCCAATTCAATAGCCAATCATATTTTGCAAAACAATAATTATATTAATAATTAAATTATCTTCGATCAATTTTTGTTTAAGTTTATAATTTGTCTATTCTTACATTATTGTGTTATATGTTTATCGTTTGTCTATACTTGGCATTATTATTTTTTCAATATTCTGTATATTCCTGATGAGGAAAGCATCGCTTTCGAAACATTTTGATATTAATAAAGTGGTGATTACAAAGTAATTTTTAATTAATTTATCTAGATTTTTTCCCCAGAAAAAATCGTTTCCGTTACATAGGTACCTACAACCCAGTGACGTGCATTGCCCCATGACCAAGGGTTTGGCTAAAATCTTTTTTTTTTTGCAATTGTGTAAAATTTTATATTTTTATCGAATGAAAAAATGCTGTTTTCGTTTTATCTTTTGTTGATGGTTGTGGCCAGGTTGACAAATTAGAATAAATGTTTATTATCCATATAATATTTTCTGATACATTTCGTCTTTCTTTGTTAAAATACTCACTACTTCATCATAAAAAGTTACCGAGACATTTTCTTAAGGTAGGCAGGGTTTTTCAGGCTTTATGGACTGCACGCCACTTGTACAATCAAATCAACCTTTTGGAAGATCACAACATGTAAAAAATCCTCTCGACTTGCTACTTTCTTAGAATTTTAAACAAATATTGGTACATGCATCGTCCCTTAAGGATAAACTAAACGTTATACGCGCTCACAGATGGCGCACGGGAGCGTGCAAGAGAAAGATGGACCGTTTAGTTAGCTGGTCTAGCCAGTTGTGAAATGTTAAAGATTAAAAAAAAAATTGAAAACTAAATTGTTATCGCAGACCAAAAGGACAACATACTCCGAATAAGCTCAAGAATCGCTTGTTAAAGTCTGTCGGACACCTACTTCTTGCTATACCCTTTATATTATTTTAAATGATTAAACTAATGTTTACAAGACAAGATTTTTTATGCATAGCACAAATATTAAACAAATTATTATAAGCAATAATTATTACCTGAAAAATCATACAAATTGAATAATCTTCCGAGAAAAAATACATGCTGCCGACGGGACACGAACCCGCGACCTTTTGTTTACCGGACAAGTGCTCTACCACTGAGCTACGGCATTGTCTTATAAACATTAGTTTAATCATTTTTAAATAATAATATCTGGCAAGTAAAAAATATTCTTACAAATATAAAATGTAGATTCGATAGAATCTCGACGCCATCTAGTGAGAGAGTTAGCACTTACAACGCCTTTCCCACAAAAATAAAGATGGTTGTTTCCAGTGAGAAAAAATGTAATAAGCAATGATTGTAGTCTGAAGAACTAGTACATGTTGACTAATTTGGCGGGTAAAGAATAACCTGCCGTAGCTCAGTGGTAGAGCACTTGTCCGGTAAACGAAAGGTCGCGGGTTCGAGTCCCGTCGGCAGCATGTATTTTCTCTCGGAAGATTATTCAATTTGTATGATTTTTCAGGTAATAATTATTGCTTATAATAATTTGTTTAATACCCTTTATAGATAAGGTAACTTAATATCTTGCATCGGCTAGCACTTAAGGTGACCCCAATACTAAATAGCATCACCGCAATTACAATGAAAGAAGCAAGAAACAACTTCGAGTAACCTGAATTACCTCTACTGATAAGTCTGTCGGTCACCGCTTATCCCTGCCGGAATAACTGTCTCGGTATTTCTCTTTCACTCGTACGCCTGCGGTTTTGGTTCGGATTAATAATGACATGTGGGGTGGTGATTAAAGCGCTGACTTTAAATCCGAAGATCGTTGGTTCGTTTCTTATTCAAAATATAACATAATTTCACCTTACTGACTGACTGAATTAGCTAACCATCACGCCGTTTCCGCAGGGGTAGGAAGAGAATATGGCCTCCAAAGAACTCGGTATTGGATCATACTCCTTGCTTCATTCACATTCATACATCGTCTCATACATACTCTTATGTTATTTTAACTTTTGCTATGGCCGGAATGAAGTATTAGATTCATTTGATCGTGCCACGTATTGCACTCGATTGTAGACTGCTGTGTGTTTTATTTATCGATTTTACTTGCGGGTTCTTGGTAGTTGTTATTTTATTGAATATATACCGTACAAAGGAACTTTTTTGTTTCCAATCTTTTACATTGAAAGTGTTTTTGACGTGAAAATGTCTTTCATCGATGCCGGGTGAGAAGAGGCTATCGCGCCCCAATGAGCGACAGTTTATGTGGATGTAATTTCAAACTTCAATAACTCACCTAAAAATAATGAATGCTTCGACATTCGCGGCGGTCGGACGTCGCGAACTGCGCTCGTGCAAAGTGAACCCACCATTTTCGACTTTCCGGAATTGTCCGATCCGAGTGAACCAAGTGTTTTGAAGATTGGTGTATATATGTTACAACTCGTCCCGGGGTAACAGTCGCAACTAGGTTCAAGTCCCATTTGCGACTCTTATCTTTTTATTTTCTGTGTCTTTAACTGTTTCATAATTTTCATGAGTTGTTGTATTATCTTTTTCAATGATTAAATATTACAATCAGCTTCAATAAGTTATTCCCGATAAATCGTACAAAATAATAGCTTTTTTTTAAATATTAACATTCCGAAACAACTTGTATTGGAAACGCCCGTAAAACAACGTAATCACCCGATATTATTTGATGACAGCTGATGATGTTGAAATCAAAATACCCGAGTGATTTTCTCATGATTCGATAAGAATAATACGATCACGTAATCAGGCTCTTTAGATGCATTTACTTGCATAATTTCGAAGCCGAGAACGTGAATACACAATATAGCCCGAGCAAATCGACCTTAACGCCCACCTTAGAATATCTGCATACGTTTATCTTGTTGTGAACAAATCCATAACGCAAATAATAATTGTGATATATTATGACGTGTGTTGCAACGAAGTGAAATAAATAATGGAGCTTGTTAAAATGTTCTGACTGTGAACTATACAATATACGAGAGATTTGACACAGGTACTCTGCTATTTTTTTTGAAGCGTTGTTATTTGAATGAAAAGGCGGTGGTTTTTTTTAATTTTTATTTCCAGCATCACATATTAGCAAACACTGGGAAATGATACAAGAAGTAGGTGTTGACTTTGATATTGCTGCATTGCTCCGAAGGCCTTTAATGATATTCTTATGGAAAAACTTGCTCCTTAGTGCTGAAAGTCCGGAAGACTAATTTTTTACGAAATTTAGTTTAAGGAGGGCACCCAAAAATCCACACTTTGTAGTCTGCTAACGCAATAAATACTACGAAGCTTTATCTACACAGGTAGTTAGAAAAATGTATTTATTTTTTTCATTGACAAAGGCTCTTATACCGTTAGCTTTTCTTATA